>JAJOOH010017801.1:0-43723 GCA_029582605.1 Solanum gracilifrons
GGCGCCCCCCCCCCCCGTTGGTGTAACAAATAATTGATGGTAGTTTAGAGAACAAGTGAGCAAGATTCAAACTTCGGCTGTTATCAATGAGAGAGAGAAACTAGGGTGTATGTGTTCCCCATAAACTCATAACGCGACAATTTAAGTAATAGTAATCCTTTCCTAGTGTATCACATGCAAAGTGGTAAGTTATGTATCCCTAAGTCCTTGGCCCGGCAAATAGAGAATTTCACTCCGCACCTTGGTCCGGCTACGTGTGTATAATTTACTAACCCTTACCTTTACCTCATATTAGACAACACATCATTGTATGGCTTAGTTTTCACCCTCGCACCAATTGACATTAGACTATTAGATAGTATCACACTATATCTATGTTGATAATTCTTTTCTTATTAACTGCCTTATTGGTCCGACAAGTAGCAACAAGGCAAGTTCTAATGTTGGCCACCGTTAAAAAGACTTCTACAGCAAAGAATTATCAATGTTTGCGACAACATTATTCAAGAATTACTTAGTTACTATTCATACTTTGTTAATCGCTCATGGTCCCCCAACCCTAGTTGTGGATTTAGTTACCCATGTTAGCAAGAATACAATTCATATTTTTAGAAGAAGAATTCATGAACTTAGGTAATGAGTAGAAGAAACCTGAAATTTTCAATTGAAATTCAAAGAAAGAATCTTTATAAATCGAAATTAGGAAATCAAATTGCTAATGTTCGCAAGTTAATTCCCAAGAATAGACCAAGAACTAAAGTTAAACAATAGTAGCTAACCCCCAAAACGAGGTTTACATACCCTATTTATAGAAAACATAGTTCCAAACAGAAAGGAAACACAACAAGGAAAGAAACTACTGGACGCGGCTTAATTAGATGAGACTGACCTACGGACCGTGGATCGACCTACGGTCCGTAAGTCCCTTTCGTAGCTCAGGACTTAGAACTTTTCCACAGAGGTTGGAACCTTCAACTTTCTGATGCAAACAACGGACCTGCAGAACAGATCATAGGTCGAATTACGATCCATGGGTCCCCTCTCGTGGCTCCACACTTAGAACTTTTCATCAGGTAATGGAACTTAGACTTTTTGATACAAATGTCGGACGTGCAGGACGACCCGTAGGTCGACCTATGGTCCGTCAATAGTTTCTGTAGTTCCACACTTGGTCAAGACTTCCCTCATGCTCCATCTACGCCACCAACCTACAAAGCATTACTGGACCTACGTTCCATAGGTCACCTTTATAGGTGTCTCCTTTTTTAAAAAAATCAGTTGACACGTCTTTCAACCTCGTCCAAGCCTATTTCCTGTAAATATATAACACAAAAATATTAATTCTAATACAAAATGGACCTAGACACACACAACTCTTAAGTGAACTGTATTAAAAATACCGTAAACTCACGGTATATCAGAGTTCTCCTTTCGTCTATCTCCACATTTTAGACCTAGACTTTCTAGTTAGTTGATAGTTCGTTAGTTTGGGACTGTAAACCTTCTTGTTTTGACTTTGGTTCGTTGTTAGATGTTATGGTACATTGACTTTCAGGTTCTAGGTGTTACTTCCGCATTCGTTTTAGTTGATAGACTTTTGATTTGGAGTTTATGGGAGCTCCCTATTTCTTTCCTTAGTATTTAACTTTCTTTCGTAACTTAAATGCTTTAGTTTTTGGATTAGTTATTTGGTTTGGATTGTAGTAATGGTTCTCCCACCGGAGGGTTAATGTGGGTGCTAATTACGATGGTCTGGGTCATGACAAAGTTAGTATCAGTGCCCAGGTTCGTTGATCTCGCTGTACCAAAACGAGTCTAGTAGAGTCTTGCGGAATGGTGCAGAGATGTCTATACTTTTGTTTGACAGGCTATAGGACTTTAGGAAATCTCTTTGTTTTCTCTTGTCTTCTTTGGTGATATAACTTGATTCCAATTGGTATTTGTCGATTCAAATTGATATCTAGCCTCCTTCACTCTTCTATATGAAGATGACTGATACTAGATTCAGCGGCATCAGACCCGTAGCTCCTGCCAGTGATCTAACTAAGGAATCTGCAGCGAGAGGTCGCGGTCAAGGCAAGGATAGATGAAGAGCTAGGGGTAGAGGTCGAGGAAGAGTGGCACTTGCTAGAGATGGGGTACCGGTTGAAAATGCTCCCCTAAATGAGTGCCTTCCCGTACATCATAAGAGATAGAGTAGAATATTGAGATTGAAAATGTTGAGGAGGTTTGACAAGAGGAAGAGTTGCAGGCTGAGACGACTAGTGTTCTTCCCATAGACCTAGTGTTAGCTCAACAAATCATGTCATTCTTGAAAGGGTTGGTTGGTCCTAGAGTGCTTCCTTTTATTCAAGAAACTCAAGCTCCGACCAATCAAGAAGAAGTCTTGTTTCCCATGTTCTCACCTCCAATGGGTTATTCTCCTTCGGTCTAAATTGATTGTAGTTCTTGTTACAATATTTGTCTTTTACATCAAGATTTGTTAAGATTTTATGTGCAGCTAGAAAGTCAATGTTAAAGAAAAGCATTTGTCGCAGTTGACTCACCTGAGGTGGTTAAATCCAACATGATATCTCATGTCTTTGTATGTTCGTAATGATTAAATTCATCAGTATTCCTTTGTAACATTTTCCAGCTTCTGATTCCCCTCTAATTTCATTTTAACGAACCATGTAATGTAAGCATTGATGGAGGAGCTCCTTTCTGCTTATTCCTTGTTTCTTCTAAGTGCAATAAAAACATTATTCTTGTTAATTTTTAACATTCTATTTCACTCAAATATGGATATGAAGTTACGCCTAGCAAAACTTAACCCTGCCCTACCAAATATTTATCTGACATTAATTTTTCATGTTAATATTGCATTTTAAATAAAATTATATGGGTTTTTGCATTCTAATAGAGGGATTAATTCACCCTTAAATTCAATACATACATAAGAATTAAAAGGGTAAAATATGGGTTGTATTCATATTGGACCAACTGCTGCTAAAATAAACACTACAAAGGAAAAAAGGATCTGCAGATCAAAGATAAATCTTTCAACTGTTGTAAATCCTCGAACCAACAAGAAAAAAAATACACAATCCCAATCTTTAAAACATTCAGAAAATATACCGAAAAGAAAAAACCCATACAAATAAATCACTCAATTCACTTTCTTTTCCCCTTATAAGCAACAACTTTCTTGTTCTCCAAGAAATGAATTTTCCTATTGACAGCAACAAGCTTTGATTCAATTAGCATCAGGACATCTTTCTCTCCTTGTTCTTCATCTGGTTCTGGTACTGGTGTTAATGATTCTTTGTGCTTCTTTTCGAGTTTAAGATTTTGAGAGTAGAGATCAAGAACTTCTTTGCAGGCATCCAAATTGCTAGGCCAAGTTTGGAATTCCCCATTAGGACCAGTTATAACAGTACAAACCTTGAAAGTGACGTCGAGTTGCAAGTTCCATTGATTTCCTCTTTATGCATTCTTTCCTCCCTTTATAACGCTTGGGATTGTTTGTTGTCTTCTTGCTTTGATCTTCTTCTGCCATAGCTTGATTCAATGTATAGTCCTAAGAAAGAAATATAATATAGAAATATAATAATTGTAACTTCCCAAGTTTACTGACAATTGGGTTAGATCGTCTAGGTCACACTTAGTGGGATGCATTCTTTTTTTTGGAACCTACCAGGTAAAACCATCCAAATACAACTTAATAAATCGGGTTTATTTGGAATATGGTATACAACTTTATTAAGTAAAATATTAAATGAGATTCATTTTTAGATTTGGTAAGACAATCTTGTGAAAATATTAGTGGTCTTTTTGTTTAATTATGTATGGATTTACTCTCTTAAATTTTCTCCCACATTCCTTTGGTAAATAGAGTAAAGAGTAGTTGATTTGGTTAAAGTGTGATGATTAATCAAATTATTTTTGAAAAAATAAATGAGAAAATAATTTTGAGTGGAAATTTTTTAGTATTACTACCTCCGTCCACTATTAATTGTCATACTTTCCATTTTTAGAGTCAAACTATGAAAACTTTGACACATTTTACGATATATTTTTTTTCATCATATTGATTTGCGAAAAATTGCAATGCTACAAACAAATAAGAAAAACAAAAGGAATATGTATATATAGGTTTTAGGGAAAATTTTGTACTTTTGGTAATAGAAGGTGTCAAGTTAAGTTACAATTACTATTTCCTAATTTGTACTCGTAGGAATAGAATTAAAATCTCTTGGAGGTCGGTGAAAAATCTGCGAAAGTTTTCGTATGCGAACCCTCCCGAATTGGAAAAGAAATACTCCATATATTGCAACTTAACAAATTGACTAATACATTTATTAGGTTACGTAGTCTACGTTCTTTTCTCTAAACCTAGTTAGATTTGAATGTTTTTTTTTCTATCGACTCACATTACATTTTAGCGTAAACCAAATTAAAATAATTTGATAACTCACTAAACTTTAACTAAATCATTTTCTCTTAACTTTATATACAAGAATAATGTGCGATAAAGTATAGAAAAGTAAATACATATGACATATCTAATCAAAGAAAAAGACTATTAATATTTTCATACAGTTGTCTTACCATATCTAAAAAAGATTCTTTTTCTATATTTTACTGAACAAAGTTATCTACTGTATCTCATATTGACCTGATTAATTAAGTAATAAGGTTAATTTGGGATATGGAAAACAACACTATTAAGTAAAAATATTGAAAAAGAATCCCTTTTAGATATGGTAAGACAACTTGTGAAAATAGAGGTCTTTTTCTTTGATTAGGTATGTATCTACTTTCTTATATTTTGTCGCACATTCCTCTGGTATATAAAGTAAACAGAAGTTGAATAGGTTAAAATTTGATTATTAATCAAATTATTTGAGAAAATAATTTTGAGTTAATTC
The DNA here is from genome assembly GCA_029582605.1 of Solanum gracilifrons. Lineage (NCBI taxonomy): Eukaryota > Viridiplantae > Streptophyta > Magnoliopsida > Solanales > Solanaceae > Solanum > Solanum gracilifrons. Next base: position 4,911 of record JAJOOH010017801.1, read on the forward strand.
AATGACTTTTTTCAAGTCATCACATCAAAACTAAAGAATTATGACATGTAAGTCATGACATAATCGTATAACTTCATATTATATTCAACGTACATATTTTGTTTGATTATTCATAAATCACGTCATATTATTTTTAAAGTTACAAGGGGAAAAAAAGAATTTAATTCATCAAATATTAATTAGAATAATTTCATGCTATATACAACCTAGTTATTATGTTGGATTACTCACATATCATTCCAGATCTTCAACAATTCCCAACCCCAACCAGGGCCACCCAAATTTGAGATCCTCAAATATGCTGTTTACCAAAGATTTCTTTTGAAGTACAACATATAATCATATCATACTTACATCTATGCTTCAAAGACCTCTTGTGAGAGACTATCACCGTATAAATTAAGATTAATTACTAGTAACACTTAATTAAAATATTGTTAAAATCAAACAAAAGGAGAAAACAATGATGGTAAGTCTATATTTCTGCCTTGGAAATGAAAATTTCAGCCTTAAAATGAACCCTATTTTGAGCTATAAGTCTTGAGAGCCTTTGAAAGTCGATTATTGTATTTTAAACTGAGTTTTGAGGAAAAGTTTTAAAGAGGCGGTTTTGAGTAAAACTGTAACGGAACTAAGTATTCCCAAATCTATCATTTTATACATTGAGAAAAGAGAAACTTTGGTTTCTAAAGAGATTTTATGAGTTCAAAAGATATTTCTGAGCAGTTACCTCTTTTAAGAGGATAGTTTGAGTAATTATCTCAAATTTGTCACTACCCAAGCCTACACCCTGGACGTGGCCAACACTCGAGAACCATTGTTGGTCCCCAAGAGAACCCTCATCCTGGCGGACTACAAGCGGAAGACTAACTCAAGCATAACAAAACTTAAAAACTGAATAAAAATTCATGATACTTAAATACAAAGCTTTAACTCAAAAGAAAACTCTGATTAATCATATATATATATATATATATATAAAAAGAGAACCTTAGGCCTGTCACACACTAGAATTCCCTTTTAATTTTTATTTTTTTAAAACTAGCCTTCCCCTTTTAGGAAAAATTGTGATTTTAATGAAGAGTTGCGTCTTTTACAACCATATAGTGTCTTAGTATTAATTATTGATAGGTTTTAAGTATAATTTTTTATAAATTCCGTGATATTAAATTCCCGCGCGAAGCGCGGGTAATTTTACTAGTATAGTATATTCAAATTGCCCCAAAATAGGCAACTTAAGTATTTAAAACATTTAAAAAAATAAATGAATGGACTTCTAAAACTCCAATGTCTATCTATAAATCCTCTAACTGACAAAGATGGAAGTCGGAACAAGATCCACGACATCTTGGCAAATCTTAAAAGTAAATGAAATCCTCCGGAAGCAATGAGGCTCACCATAGCTAACTCAAACTCCATGTGGTATCAGCGAAGCTCCCTATTGATGACCCTGAGTACTTGTATCAGCATCATGAAACGATGCAATCCAAATGGCTCAGTACGTGGATTGTACGAGCATGTACGGGGGAATTCTAAAACATAAACATAAGCTTAAACTGCTGAAAAGGGAACATACTTACCACTTCTCAACTCACTCAACTCAACTCAAGAATAAGATACTCAACTTAAAGATTAGATACTCTACTCAAAAATATGATACTCGACTCTAGGTACTCAACTTTGGATATTCAACTCAATATAAAGCAACAATACACTTGCAATATATGGAAAGCTTTTAAAACAGTAGAAAGCAACTCAATGTATTGAAGAATACAATAACAACTCAATTTATATATAATAAAATATAATATAACTCTTTGGGAGTTTCTCTAACCGACAACCATCACTATGAGCTATGTGATGACACAACGTCTCGCCCACGCTGCCAGAATTGTCGTATACTTTTCCACGATATAAGACCTCTGAACTAAGTGGATCCACTAGTCTTTGCTAAAAATCATTAAGGAATCATCTAAAAAGTATGACCATTTCTACCCACGTTGGCTACATGATTTATGGAGACTTTTAATTATCTGAACTCAAACTCGTCCTTATATCAGTGCTCAATACTACTCCCAAAACATAACTAGCTCATATGTTTAAAAACATAACTCTTTCTATGGTTAGACATTATTACTCAAAAATCTTTTTCTAAAAGGAAAAGTTACTCAAACTGCTCAAAACTCTATTGGAAATCTCAGTATCCTTCTCTTTTGAATGTGAAAATGTTTACTCTTGGGAATACTTGGTTCCCATATATCATTTTAAAGAAAATGAACTCCATTCTACTCTTTCTCAACTCGAGTGCTCAAGTCTTAAATTCAAGTTTAGAAAAATTTGTAAAAGACATCTCAGAATAAAGTTCATGCCGAATTATGGAGGTGAACGACTCAATTCAAGGTTTTCCATAACCATATATATAGAACTCAATACTCGATACTCAACAACTAAGAACTCAAGAACTTCAATGATAATACTTATTTCAAGAAAGCTCAACTTACAGCGTTCATGCAAAATTATGGGCATGAACAACTCAACTCATAGACTTCATGATACTACTCATATCAAGAATGTTCAACTCATAAGGTTCATGCGGAATTATGGGCATGAACAACTCGAATCATGGACTCCATGGGTAATATGTAATATTCTCATGATTAGGAACAAAATCTCAATTACGTAAGGAACTCAATAATCAAGATTTAGAACTTGAAGGTACTACTCCTCTTAAAGATACTCAACTTATGGACTTCATGCAGAATTTATAGGCATGGACGACTTCACTCTAGGGTCTACGTAACAATATGGAAATCATGAATACATTTGTTCCCATCCTCATATTTAATTCCTCAAAACATAGTTCAAATCAATAGTTGATCTCAGAGGATTCACAATTGAACTTAAAGACTTTCTGGAACTCTACTCTTAACTATCTCTTGAATGTGAATTATGAATTTAAGAGTTATGGTTCATGCTATGAAGGATCTAGTGGTGTTAACGTAGAATCATGAATACATTCTCCTCATTCTCTTACTCATTTGCTCGACTCTTGAAACAAGTTATTAGAAATTGTAGAAGACTCCTCAAAGAGACTCTAAGGGACTTTCTCAAAAAGTTCAGAAGTACATTCAACACTTAACTCTTAGCTCTACGTTGACGTTGAATTATGAATTCAAGGTTATGATTTGTGGTAGGTATGATATAGTGATGAAAGTTTTTTAGATAGTTAATCATGAGAAACAGTTGAAAAACATTGTCTGCGGAGAAAGTCCGCGAAGCAGAGATGAATTAAAATGTTTGGTTGAAATGATTTTTTAAATAGTGGAGTTTGCGTCATCTCCGCAATGTGGAGAGAAATTTTTCACCTTGAAGAAAAAGGCCACGTCATGGACCTGGTACCTGTTCCTTGTTTGACTTTTTCTTCCTCATTTTCTAACCCCAATTCGCCTGAATTCGATTCTTTTTCTCAATTTCTCTTTAGATTCAGATACCCAATATATGGACACAAGAATCTAATCAAACACAACTCTAAAATCAACACGATTTCCTCAAGAACTCATTAATTTCATCTTAACTCAAGAACAAAAGACAATTTCAATAATACAATTCAAGAACATCAAACCTTATTCTTTCCAGAACAAATTTAACGCTAAAATTAACATGATTGGCATGTGGGTTAACAAACCCAACACTATGGAAGCTTAGATACCTCTTAGGGATCAAACCCATGGCGAAAATCCACAACAAAACTCAAGAACCTCGACGAATGCCTTGATCCTTTCCTTTTTTCCTCTCATTTCTCTTATTTTCTCTTCTTGAACTTTAAACTAAAACCCTAGGCATATATTAGGATTTTAAAACTGAACCCAATCAGATTAGACCCTTAAAACTTACTAAAAATGAATTAAATCTAATTTGGTAAGGGAAAGACCAAAATATCCCTCACTATTTTCTAGTAACTTTCCTTAACTGGACAACATAACTTCAAAAAGGTATATCTCACTCATCCGAACTCTAAACTTAGCAAACTCAGTGGATTTGGAAAGATATTTCTAAGACATTTCATTATCTATCTTGTAGACCACCTAAATCATCGTGTACAAAGATTATGATCATTTCAAGTTGACCCAAAACTCATAACTGAAGCATAACTTGCAAAATTTCAGATTTTGCTATTCCCAATTTAGTTCCTTTTGGAACTCAAGGTGCTACATCTAGTGACCTTAATACTTAAGTAATTTTAAATTTCTCTGCAAAATTCTACTTACAACGAAGGATGGTTCGAGTCTTAGCTCAAAATTTTCTTGGAGTGTTACAAAATTGAGGAAGTGTTATGTTTCTAAACATATGAGCATGAGTTATATATATTATTAGGAGTAGTATTGAGAAACTATATGGGGATAAGTTCAGACAACTCAAAATCCTCATAACCATGTAGGCCAACATGGGTAAAGGATCATACCTTTTTAGATAATTCCTGATTGCTTTTAAGCATACTTTAGTGGATCCAATTAGTTGAGGTGTCTTATACCCCAACAAGGTATAGGATAGTTCTGGCAGCGTGGGTGTGACGCTGTATCATCAAGTTGCTCATAGTGATGGTTGTTGGTTAGAGAATCACCCAATTAAGAGTAAAGAGTATTTTTATTATATTTTAATACATCATTAAGTATATCTCCTGCATTATAATGTTCTAAATATTGCATCTCTTATTGTTGTTTTCATATTGAGTTGAGTTTATATGAGGTGAATATGACTTCCTAGAGTATAAGTTCAAGTTTAGTTGCTTATCTTTCAGCTTTCCCCTTACATACTCATACATTCAATGTACTGATGTCATTTGCACTGCATCGTTCTATGATGCAGATACATGTGTTTAGTGTCATTAACAGACACTTCGTTGATATCACTTACGTTCCACCTAGCTCTGGTAAGCCTCCTTGCTTCTAGAGGGTTCCACATATATTTTATTCCAATTTTGTGAAGATGTTGTGAGTCTTGTCCTGATATATATCATAGTTATTAGAGGCTTCATAGACAGTTGTTGTTGATGAGTCTTTTCCCATTTCTTTTCTAGTTTGAGACTGGAGTTGCCTTCTTATGACTATTTGAATATTTTCTTAGACTTATACTGAGTTGAGTTATAGTTGAGACTTTATGAAATAATCTTTACATTTGAAGTTCCTATTTTGATTGAGTAAGTCTTTCGCTGAGTAATGAGTCGGGCCAAGGGTTCGCTTGGGGACCATCGATGGTTCTCAAGTTCTAGCCACGTCCAGGGTGTAGAATCTGGGCATGGCAACTTATTTACACGATCTAAACTTGCATCTGATGAACTTTATGGGTACTTATAAGTCTTTTGAGATACCCAAGGTTAACTGGCATCCTTTTGAGATTGTTTCCATTATCACATTCTGGAAAAGCAACAATGTGGTTGAATGCATTACCACATGATTCTATAACTAATTAGGGATATATAAAGGACACATTTTTGAAGAGCTTCTTCCCAGTCTAAAATATGTTGCAGCGGAGGGATGATATCAACTGTATATTTAAAGCAACGGCCTAGTAAGGTATTGTGTGAGGCATGACTAAGATTTAATAAAAAGGAGAAGTAGTGCCCATAACATAAGCTATATGATGATCATTTGATGGAGATTTTCTACATGTCTTAGAATTGTATGACCAAGCCCATAGTTGGTACAGTCTTGGGGGATTTCTTATGACACAGACATATACAGATGCAACAACTACACTAGATAGGGTTATAAAAAACTAATAGGGCTTGGCATACTCAAAAATCTGAAATCTTTGAGTAAAAAGTATGCAGTTTGTTTATATGTTGAGCAATGTAAATGAAAAGAACAACGAGTTCAAGATATGAACCATATCTTAACACAAATGGACTTGATGGCTAAGCATCTTTTAACTGGCGTAATGGAGTAAGTAAAGGTACTGGGAGCACATGGAGCCACCGCATGACTTGGTCAGATGGAATATAAAACTGAAGAAGAGGCTATGTATTTGAATAACTAGGGGGTTTACAAACCAATGATTAGGGAAATAAAGGTTGGAACTATCAGAAGGATAATTATTCTAAAAAGTGATATCACTCAACTATGTACCATTTTCATGGTATAGAAGGTCGTATACAAAATAATATCCAACTTTAAAGGTTGGGCTCGAACCATAAGCACTAACTGTTGGGATAACTCTCTAGTTAATTTCTTAACCCAAAACAAAATAGAAAATTATACTCTCAACACACGTATATATTTATATATATATATATATATATTTATATATATCTATATATATATTTATATATATCTATATATATATTTATATATATATATTATAAATTATCAATATCAATTATCAAAAGCAAGAATCAACACAAAGGAATAAACCCCTGACGACTTTATTATTAATATCAATTATCAAAAGCAGGGTGAGGGACGCTGTGGTGGGCCAGACGTGACTTAAAGTCGTAAATAAACTCCTAAACGACATTATTCTATACTCTTCAATTTTTAGAGCTAAGGAATAAACTCGAGGCGACTCTTGATAGTTTTCCACCATTATTGAGGCTAAAGGTAAGCTTTTCAATCCCGGATTCCATTTTTTGATCCGTAGAACATAATAGAAAGGGTAATTATCGATGGGAGAGGGTTTTGATATCTATTTTATGGTGGAAACGAACCTATTTTGGATACTTGGGATCATGGGTTTTATCTAGGGTTCATTGAATTGTTATTATTTCGGGTAATTAGTGATTCTTTATTGATTCCCGTGTTATTATGATTATTTGTAGACCAAGATTGAGCAGAACGAATCTGAAAAGGGAATGATCAAGTTTCTTAGGTTTTCAAGCTTGTTTCGAGGTAGGTGATGGTTGTGATTCTATGATTGTTTGACGTATGTTTGTTCTTCCGTCATTATAAAACTTGTATATATGTGAATATTGCATTATTGATCATACTTGTTGTAAATGAGATTGAAGAATGATGAATGTCATGGATCATGACTAAATTGTATGAACTTGAGTAGATACTTGTGATTGTGATTGTGGTGTGTTGAATGGATCGGTTGCCATGTTCCGGCATAACTAATTTAAATCGGTTGCCGCATTTCGGCATAATTATGGGATCGGGTACCAAGTTCCGATAAGCTAACTGTTTCGGTTTTGTTCCATTAGAGGACTAATGACTTGTCATAATTGTGTATCTTGAGAAATCTGAAGTTGTTCGTTGTTCATAAATGTTGATAATATTGTATATGTTTGATATATGCATGTGATTATATTGTTGTAATGACCTATATATGTTGCACTTATTATTATATTGTTGTAATGACTTATATATGTTGCACATAGTGGAATAGCCGCGTAATCCTACCAGTACATTGTGGTGGTGTATTGATACTGTACTTTCTCTTTCGTTGAGTACAGGGCATCTTCAAGCGGCTATTGATAGACCTCGCTTAGAAGATCAGTGATCATTCGAATTCAAGGGTGAGGCAATTATTCCGGGCATCCATGGGTTCTCTTTCATCTATGTCCACCATTTCAGACTTAGACTTTTTCTAGTTAGTTATTAGATCATTAAATTCGGGTTATTTCCCTTCTTGTTTAGACTTTTGGTTCGTTATTAGATGTTTTGGTACATTGACTTTTGGGTTCTAGGTGTATCTTCCGCAATGTTAGTTTTTTTTTTAGATTTTTGTTCGAGTTTATGGGAATTCTATTTATTTCCTTAGTATTCAACTTTCTTTAATAATCTAAATGCCTTAGTTTTGGTTTAGTTGCTTAATTTGGTTTGTAGTAGTGGTTCTCCCACCTGAGAGTTAATGTGGGTGCCAATCATGATGGTCAGGGTCGTGACAAAGTTGGTATCAGAGCCTAGGTTCATTGATAACGATGTACCAAAACGAGTCTAGTAGAGTCTTGCAGAATGGTACGGGGACACCTTTACTTTTATTCGTGAGGCTGTAAGACTTTAGAAAATCTATGTGTTCTCTCTTGTCTCATTTCGTGCTATAACTTGATTCCAATTGGTATCTGTCGATTCTATTTGGTATCTAACCTCCTTCACTTTTCTTTTCGCAGATGGTTAACACTAGATACAACAGCATCAATCCCGTAGCTCCCGTCTATGCTCCAGTTGAGGAACTTGCAGTGAGAGGTCACGGTCAAGGTAGGGGTAGAGGAAGAGCTAGGGGTAGAGGTCGAGGAATAGTGGTGTCTGCTAGATATGTGGCACTGGTCGAAAATGCTCCCCAAAATGAGGCCCCTCCCGTACATCAAGAAGAGATAGAGGAGATTGTTGGGGTTGAGAATGTTGGGAAGATTGGACAAGAGCAAGAGGAGCAGGCTGAGACTACCGTGTTCCCTCCATAGACCCAGTGTTAGCACAACAAATCATGTCATTCCTGAAAGGGTTAGTTGGTCCTGGAGTTCTTTCTTCTGCTCAAGCAAATCAAGCTCTCGCCAATCCTCCTATTGCTATCATTGTTCCCAAAGTGGGAGGGAATGTAAGTAATGATGCTTTCTGCCATCCTTTGTTGGCTTCTATTATGATTAGTAATGAGCATACCATGTTGACTAAGTTTTTGAAGCTTAAGCCTCATGTGTTTCTTGGTTCTGAGAATGAAAATGCTTATGAGTTTATCTTAGATTGCTATGAAAGGCTTCATAAGTTAGGAATTGTCCATCTGCATGGGGTTTAGTTCATGACTTTTGAAATTCAAGGTGAGGCTAAGTAGTGGTGGAGAGCTTACATGGAATGCAGATCTTCAGTTTTACCTCCCCTAAATTAGGCATAGTTTCATGCTCTATTTTTGGAGAAATATGTGCCTAGAACTTTGAGAGATCGTAATAAAGATGAGTTTATGGCTTTGGAACAAGGTGGTCTGTCTGTGGCTGCTTATAAGGCCAAGTTCCACGCTTTGTCTAGATATGCGACCCAATTGGTGACTACTGAGGATAAGAGGGTCTGTTTATATATTAAGGGACTAAATTTTGATATGCAGGTATTATCTATTCATATGACATCTGCAAGGAGGAGCTTTAATGAGGTGATAGATTATATTAAGAAACTGGAGGGGCTGAGGCGAAACGGTCAGGCTAAGGCATTGGCAAAAAGGGTCAAGAATTCAAGCAACTTTCAAGGTTCTTATTCCAGAGGTTCAGGGAGGCCAACGCTGGCAACTAAGCCAATTCAGTCTGCCATGCCCACTTCTACAGGTAATTACTCGGGAACTCCACCATATAATTCCATTCAGGATAGCTAGGGAGTCGCACCTTCGAGGGTAGCAGGCCCTCTTTTAATCGTACTTGCTACAATTGTGGAGAACCTGGGCATATGAGGAGAGATTGATCCCACCCATGTGTGTTAGATTACGCGCAGCAGCAGTCTAGAGTAGTGGTACCCATGGAGAATGGTAGTAATGGTTGAGGGCGTCCAAGGTGGGCGGGGAAGTAATCAGCGAGGCCGTGGAAGTAGAGGAAATGGCAATGCAGGCAGGGGTAACTCACAACCGGGCAGTGAAATGGCTATTCAAGATGATAGGGCTCAGTGTTATCCATATCAGGGCATGAATGAGGCAGAGACATCTGATGCAGTGATCACAGGTACTATTCTTATCTGTGATCGGATGGCTAATGTGTTATTTGATCAGGGTTTTACTTATTCTTATGTATCTGTAAGATTTGCCTCTAATGTTTGATATGATTTGTGATATACTTGATGCCCCTATCCATGTTTCTACCCCAGTTGGAGAGTCAGTCATGGTTACTCATGTCTATCATGCTTATCCTATTTTGTTTATGGTTTTCAAACTTGGATTGATTTGGTGATTTTGGATATCAATGACTTTGATATAATCTTAGTCATGACTTGTTTGTCCCCCTATTATGTTGTGCTTAATTGTAATACTAGGTTCGTAACTCTAGAAATTTCGAGAAGGGAAAAATTATAGTGTGAACGGGTGTACAAGCCTAAGCGAACTAAGATCATATCCTCCATTAGGGCTAAGAAATTAATAGGGAAGGGTTGTTTGGTGTATTTGGCTTATATTTAAGGTTGAGACTCCATCCATTGAGTTTATTCATGTGGTGTTAGAATTCAGAGAAGTATTTCCTAATAACTTGCCTGGTATGCCTCCAGATGAAGATATATATTTCTGCATTGATTTAGAGCCTGGTACTCGTCCCTTTTCTATCCCTCCATATCGCATGGCCCCGGTAGAATTTAGAGAGCTTAAGGCTCGAATCCATGAGATTCTTGATAAGGGATTTATTCGCCCGAGTGCTTTTCCATGGGGTTCTCTAGTTTTGTTTGTTAAGAAAAAAGATGGTAGTATGAGAATGTGTATAGATTACCGGCAATTGAATAGGGTCACTATTCGAAACAAGTATCCCTTGCCTCGAATAGATGATCTTTTTGACCAAATGCAAGGTTCATCAGTTTTCTCCAATATTAATCTAAGGTCTGGCTACCATCAGTTGAAATTAGGCCTAAGGATGTTCCCAAAACGGCGTTTAGGACCGCTATGGGAACTATGAGTTTCTAGTTATGTCCTTCGGCTTGACTAATGTGACTCCAACGTTTATGAGTTTAATGAATGGGGTGTTAAGGACATTTCTTGATTCTTTCTTCATAGTGTTTATTGATGATATTTTTGTCTATTCAAAAAGTGAGGAAGAGCATGCCGACCATCTTCTTATAGTTGTGGGTGTTCTTGGGAAACAAAGGTTGTATGCTTAATTTTCGAAGTGTGAATTTTGGTTGACTTATGTTGCATTTTTGGGACATGTAGTTTGAAAAGAATGGGCAATGGTAGATCCTCAAAATACTGAGGCGGTTAAAAATAGTTTTCGGCCTAGCTCTGTGATGGAAGTTACGAGTTTTGTGGGGCTCGCTAGCTACTATCGTCGGTTTGTGAAGAATTTTGCTTCTATCACCACTCACTTAACTAATTTTACCAAAAATGAGACACCATTTGAATGGACTGAAAAAAGTGAGGAAAGCTTTCAAAAGTTGAAGACTCTATTGACCACCACGCCTATTCAACCATTACTGGTTGAAGGTAAGATTTTTATTGTTTATTGTGATGCTTCACATTCTGGTTTGGGTGCTGTGTTGATGCAAGATAAGAATGTTATATCTTATACCTCGCATCAATTGAAGGTGGAGGAGACGAATTATTCCACGCATGATTTAGAGTTGGCAGCGAAAGTGTTTGCTCCTAAGACCTAGCGGCATTACCTTTATGGTGTTAAGTGTGAGGTATTTACTGATCATCGTAGTGTGCAACATGTTTTCACTCAAAAGGATCTGAATTTAACACAACGAAGGTGGATGGAGTTACTTAAAGATTATGATGTGACCATTCAATACCATCCGAGAAAAGCTAATGTGGTGGCAGACGCTTTGAGTCGAAAAGAGGTGACTATGGATAGTTTAGCTTGCTTAAGTATAACCGAGCGACCTTTGGCTAAGGAAATTTAGACCCTAGAGTTTAAGTTCCTGTAGTTGGGTATCTCAGAAAGAGGTGGGTTGTTAGCTATTATTTAAGTGGGGGCTACATTTATTGATGAGATCAAGGCCAAACAACTTGGAGATGAAAATTTGGATGAGCTTAGAAAGAAGACTGCGATTGGTAAGGCACAAGAGACTACTCTTGATGTGAAAAGTATACTAGTTTCAAAGAAAGAATTTGTGTTGCTCGAGTTGATTATTTGATTCAAAAGTTGTTGATAGTGTCCCATGGTTCGCGATATTCTATTCATCTGGGTGTGACCAAGATGTATCGAGATTTGAAGCAAATTTATTGGTAGCCAGGCATGAAGAAGGATATAGCGGAGTTCGTGGCTAAGTGTCAAAATTGAGAACAAGTGAAATATGAACACCAAAGTCCTGCAGGATTGCGTCAAAGAATGCCAATTCCGGAATGGAAGTGGGAAAGAATAGCCATGGATTTTGTGGTTGGTCTTCCCAATACTTTGGGGAAGTTTGATTCTATTTGGGTAGTGGTTTATAGATTGACTAAGTCAGCCCATTTTATTCTGGTAAGAATAGATTATAATGCTAAACAATTGGCTAAGGTGTATGTGAAAGAGATAGTGAGGCTGCATGGTGTGCTCCTCTCCATCATCTCAGACCGTGGTACCCAATTCACATCCAAGTTTTGGAAGAATTTGCCTGATGAATTGTTCACACAACTCACTTTTAGTACCGCTTTCCATCCACAGATGGACGGGCAATCGGAGAGGACTCTTCAAGTGTTAGAAGACATGTTGAGGACATGTGTGATTGACTTTGGAGAACATTAGGATAAGTTCTTACCTTTGTGTGAATTCTCTTATAATAACAGTTATCACTCCAGTATAAATATGGCACAACTTAAGGCACTTTATGGGAGGGGATGCAGATCACCCATAGGTTGGAGAGGTGCAACCTTTGGGGATTGATTTAGTAAATGATGCTCAAGATAAGGTGAGGAGTATTCAAGCTAAGCTTCTAGTAGCCCAGAATAGAAAGAAGAAGTATGCAAATCATAAGGTAAGAGACATGGCGTTTCAAACCGGTGAAAATGTTCTTTTTAAGGTATCACCCATGAAAGGGGTGATGAGATTCGACAAGAGAGGTAATCTAAGTATGTGATACATTGGTCCATTTGAGGTTCTTGAATGTGTGGGGCCAGTAGTGTATATATTGGCTTTACCTCCTAATTTTTTGGGATTTCTTCCGGTATTTTATGTGGACATGTTGAAGAGGTATCATGGTGATGGGGATTATATCATTAAGTGGGACTCAATTGTGTTAAACAAGGACCTCCAATATGAGGAAGAACCGATCGCAATTCTTGATTGTGATGTGTGTAAGTTGAGGACCAAGGAGATTAAGTTCGTGAAAGCTCAATGGAAGCATCGTCCAATTGAGAAAGCTACTTGGGAAGCCGAGAGGGAGATGCGAGACAAGTATCCCCAATTGTTGGTCGATTCAAGTACTACTTCATCCCTTCTTTAGCCTATTTTTCCTAAGTTTGCCACTCGGGGATGAGTGCTGGGTAAATTTGTATCTTTTATAATGACCGTATTCCGTCATTATAGAAAAACCAACGGGGTAAATTTTGGGGCCGGAAAACAATTTTGTAGTATTCAGATATTCCCAACCTAGTCCAGATTTGGATAAAATCGGAGTCATTAAGTTGTAGGGAAATCTGGTAACAATCGGGTGATTTAATTATGATTTTGATTACATGAGTAGTTAGATAAGTCGTTAATGAATCTGTATGACTTCACGAAATTGAATTCGGGTGAGTAGCACTCCCGAAATTGATCTTAGCGTGAAGGGGATTTTCTGAGTATCGTTGTTTAGAGGTGTGTTGTGAAATGAGGGTCTTGGAATTATTAAAATAGCTCACTGTATCGTGCAAGCCGCTTTGGCGCTGGGTTTTGTCGCTCTGGCTGAGCCGCTGTAGCGGGGTAAGGGCCGCTGATGCGGGCCAGACGCGACTTAAAGTAAAAAATAAACCCTTAAACAACTTTATTATGCACTTTCAATTTTTAGAGCTAAGGAACAAACCCCAGGTGACTCTTGACATTTTTCCACCATTCTTGAGGCTAAAAGTAAACTTTGCACTCCCCAAATCCGTTTTTCGATATGTAGAATGTAATAAAATGGGTAATAATCGATGGGAGAGGGTTTTGATCTAGATTCTATGGTGGAAACAACCCTATTTTGGATAGTTGGGGTCATGGGTTTTATCTAGGGTTCATAGAATGGTTAGTATTTCGGGTAAGTAGTGATTATTTATTGATTCCCGTGTTATTATGATTGTTTGTAGACCAAGAACAAGAGGAACGAATTCGGAAAGGGAATGATCAAGTTTCTTAGGGTTTCAAGCTTGTTTCGAGGTAGGTGATGGTTGTGATTCTATGATTGTGTGATGTATGTTTGTTCTTGCTTCATTATGTTACTGTATGTATGTGAATGTTGCATTATTGATCACACTTGTTATAAATGAGAGAGAGGAATGATGAATGCCATTAATCGGTTGCCACGTTCTGGCATAACTAATTGGGGTCGGTTGCCATGTTCTGGTATAAACATTGGATCGGGTACCACGTTCCGGTATGCTAATTGTTTGGGTTTGAGTTCCATATGACTTGTGATAATTGTGTATCTGGAGAAATGTGTAGTTATTTGTTGTTCTTAAATGTTGATAATATTGTATATGTTCGGTATATGCATGCGATTAATTGTTGTAATGAATTAGATATGTTGCACTTAGTGAGATAGCCGTGTGATCCTACCAGTACACTGTTGTTGTGTATTCCTACTACACTTGCTCTTTCTTTGTTAAGTACAAGGCATCTTCAATACGCTATTGATAGACCTCGCTTAAAAGATCAGTGATCATTCGAATTGAAGGGTTAGCCAATTCTTCCGGGCTGCCATAGGTTCTCTTTCGTCTATGTCCACCATTTTAGACTTAGACTTTTTCTAGTTAGTTATTAGTTCATTAGTTTTGGGTTGTATCCCTTCTTGTTTAGACTTTTGGTTCGTTATGAGATGTTTTGGTACATTGATTTTCAGGTTCTAGGCGTATCTTCCGCAAAGTTTGTTTTTTTTGTTAGATTTTTGTTAGAGTTTATGGGAACTCTATTTATTTCCTTAGTATTTAACTTGATTCTGTAGCCTAAAATTCTTACTTGCATAGTTTGGGTTGTAGTAGTGGTTCTACCACCGGAGTGTTAGCGTGGGTGCATATAACGATGGTCGGGGTCGTGACAGTATAACTTTTGGTCTAGGCTACTTTTGATACCCTCCTGAACTATCAAACATATATCTCTTGGATTCTCTCGAATTCCATGACCCTTACCAATAAGACACCAAACATTGCTACTAGTTAGACTATTCCTAGCTCATATCATTAAATGAGAAATTAATTGGATTATTCTATCTCTAGCTCAAATTCATAGACTAATTCCAACAATCCATCACTATTGAGTCTTACCCAACTCCATTCTTTATTTGTCAAAGCAAAAATGACGTTAAAGAACTCAATCTATGTTCCTAGCCACTTATATTAGATTATAACTTCAACAAAACATTAGATCCATGCATTATTTTCCTACGCATACATAGGGGATTTTATCGTACACTAAGCTTATACCTGGGGGAGTGTGACATCGGCAGGACATAAATAAGGATTGGCAGAACAAGTTGATCGCCCCAAAATGGAAAAAATAGATGAGTAGGCTACATGCGATTATTGATGACCGCCGGTAGAAAGGTGTTGCACAATAAGAGATCGACGATTCACAGATTAAACATCGGTTGATGGGAAATATTGTGAAAAACCTTTTGTGATCGATGTATAACTAGAAATTTAATTGGCGTTGTACAGCCAATAATAGGCCTTACCCCGATCTAATGCAAAATTCTCCATAAACGAATGTCCTGTCCTGATGAATCTAGTCGGTTTGTCGTGTAAATTTTGGGCCATTGATTTTCCTTCTTGAATACTATTTGGAGAGGGCGGCCGATGGGTGACACTCAATAGAAAATCGGGGGATGCCCTTTTTCATTGCAGGTGGACACTCTATCAGCCATACAAGTTTCCTAAAGCACAACCTCACTCTTTTGCAGACAAACAAACACCCACAAGATGGGAGAAAAGAAATAAACTTAAAGACACTTGGATTGTCTCCTCAAAGCCCTTAATTTAATGTCATGACATAATGATAGTTCTCTATCATTTATATTATCTTGATTAAGAGAACCTCCTCAGATATACTCATGTATTTCTCGATTCTTTGCACATTAACCTTTAATATTTGTTCACTATCATTTGTATAACAAAATGCAAACAAGAAAGCATCCACCCAAAAGATGTTTCACAAGAAATTATTTTGGGAGAATTAAAAATATTTATTTATTGTTGTATCATCATAAATCAAGGATTATGATAAACCATTGGCAACATGAAACACTGAAACATCTGCTTCTACAATGCAACTTTTCTTTGGATCCTTCAGTTCACATAGTGGCATAAATTCCACCCATCCTCAATAAAAATTAGGAGTTGGAAACCAATATACTACAGAAGCTGTATGGGAAAAATGCATCAAATTACTCATAGGAAATTAGAAATAGAAACTAACAGTATTGATGCGTGCCAGAAAGTATCATAGAACTACTTCTACAATTGATAATGGAAAAAAAAAAAAAAAAAACTACTTCTACAATTTATGTCAGAAAGGAACCAGAATGTCACGCCCCAAACTCGAGGGGCGCAATTGGCTCATAATGGCAAAACTCAAGCCTGAGCCGACCCTACTGAAACATTTGCTACTAGCGCATGGCAGCCACACGCAATCAAGAAAACAAACAATTATATCTTGGCTTAAAACTAAGCCCTCGGCCAACAAGCCCCCTGTCAACTGATCTATAAAAGAAACAACTACTCCCAGGAGATCATATAAATAAATAGCCAACTAGCGCACAAGTTCTGATTGGGTCGTCGAGGCCACCATGATATCTATACCAAAACTGAAAGCAGGTATATATCAAGACAATACATCAAATAGCTCACAAGATTCAACAAACCAACAAACTAGGCCAGTATGGCCATAACGTTGCTATACACCCTACACACTAGTCTGCAAGCCTCTAAGAGTAGTAAAGATTGGCGGGACAGGGCCCCAGCTTACCCATAAAAATATATACAACAAAAGGTAACAAACCTCCCAACTCTGGCAGCTTCGGAGGAAAAGGGATAGCCAATCAGATAGAAGTCAATCCTGTTGCTGAGGAGGTATACTGGGTCATCTATCGAGACCTGCATGCATGAATGTAGTACCCCCAAGGCAATGGGGCTTCCGTATAAAATAATGTCCAAAGTATGAAAGGCTATAGACTAAGTGAGCAAGTATCATAATATACCAAAAGCAATCACGTAACGAAATCAAAATTTTGGATAAGCATGCTAACCCGCTACTGAATCTAAAAAAATACAAAAATGATCAAACATCAATCTAACCAAGTTCCCATAAGCTCGGCAGGTACAAACAACATACAACCTACCTAGTCCCCCATAAGCCCAGAAGGTGCCAAATCAATCTACATACCCCTATCGGTAGCCCCTTGTTTATGTACGAAGTCACATAGCCCTTTCTGGCAACGATATAACCCCGTAGGCAGCACATAGCCCTCTTAGGCAACATCACAGCTCTATGGGCTGCACATAGCCCTATTTTGCATCAACATATCCCTGTAGGTAGCACATAACCCTCTTTGCTGTAAAAATAGCCATGTAGGCAACACATAACACTCTTTGGCATCAATAAAGCCCCGTGGGAAACACATAGACCTCTTTGGAAATAACATACTCCTATTAGAAAACATCATAGCACTCATAGGCAATTCATAGCTCAACAAATAACCACAGTTTCCCGAAGGGCGACAACAAACAATTGAATAGGCTATAGGCGAGCAATTTAGCTATAAACAGTATATACGAAAAATCTCCAAGTCGTTCTTAACAGATTCTGAGTCCCTAAAATAAGGGTTTATAACCACTCAATTAGCCAACCACGCACAATTACATCTACAAGATCACCAACATTAATTACCGCTAAGGAACATGGCGAACGAAGGGAATAGCCTTAACATACCTTTCCAATGAATGCTCGAAAGACCATAGTTCCTTCACGAAAGTTGTTCCTTATGTCCTAAGCTTCGCTAACACTATATATACACAGCTTGTACGCGCCTATAAACAGTTCATAATTAATCTTAAATCAACAAAAATTTCCATATTGCTCTAACTTGTCAAAACATCCGTAGAAATTCATAAAAACAATCATAAAAGAGTCCGGAGATGATTGCCTAACTTAACCATGTTTAAACCTTGAAGAAACACCAATAACTACAAATTTATGTCTTCAAAAAACCAGCTCCAAACGCAGCTAATAGAAGGGAAAAATGATTGCCACGTGTAGAGATCACGTTTTTAGGCACGGGAGCAACCTTTAATGGTAGAAATCTTCAAAAACTAACATTCATCATGCAATAACTACATAAGAATGCTCTCTTAAGCTTTCTCTTTGGTTTGGACGTGAAAAGAAATGTTTTCATGGCTTAAAACATTGAGTAAGCCGACATACCACATTTTTTACCTGACCCGGATCTGTCCCAAGTTCTGCCCCAGTAGTCCGTAGTAAAATCCTCATAACTTTTTACTCCGATGTCGGTTTGATACGGGGTTTTGTGCGTTGCAAACTAGACTCGTAGGTTTTAGATTTAATGGGTGATAGGACTTTTAACTCTTTATATTTTTGGATAAAAGACATTTGACCCAAATTTCAGAGAAATCTTCAAAAAGGAACTTACGATAACTTTCGCCAACTTTTATTTTGGCACTTAACCCAACTTTAAAACTTGAGATACAACCCTTGAACCCTTAAAATATGACATACCACATCATTCTTAATTTATTACCCACCCTCTTTGTCTTTCCATGAAGATACAAGTTAATTTAGATGCTTTGAAAAGTCGGGGTGTTACATCCTTCCCCCCTTAGAAACATTTACAGAGTTTCCTTTGTAAATGTGACTATCCAGGAAAATGAAACACATAAATTCTAACCTAGACGTCTCATAGGATGACATAAATAACTAAGCACTATAGCTCCATAATAACAGTGCGAGCAAATATACAATGATAACAACATTAATAATAAGCAACAATAAAAAAAAATTTGATTGGTAACTAACCTCACTGCACTAATATAAACTGCTATGCCATCACCCTGAGGTACGAAACAAGTGAGGATACTTGGACCTCATGCCATCCTCAGCTTCATATGTCACCTCTTCTCCATTCTATGTTTTCCACAATACTTTAACCAAAGCCACCTCTTTGGTCCTCAATTTACAGACCTGTCGATCTAATATGGCAATTGGAGTTTCCTAGTAGGATAACTCCTCTGTGATATGAACATCCTCAACCAGGACAACCAGAGAAGGGTCTCCTATGCACTTCCGTAGCATCGATACATGGAAAACTGGATGAACAGATTCTAGCCCCGAAGGCAATTCTAACTCATAAGCTACCCGTCCTACCCTCCAAAGGATCCGGTATGGCCCATTGAATCTTGTACTAAGCTTGCCTTTTTTGCCAAATATAATAACACCCTTCATAGGCGAGACTTTTAAGAATACCCAGTCATCGACACAAAACTCTAAGTCCTTTCATCGCACATCTGAGTATGGCTTCTGTCGGCTTTGAGCTATTAGCAACCTTTCCCGAATGAACTTAAGTTGCTCCACTATCTGTTTTACTAAGTCAGGTCTAATCAACCCTGACTCACCTACCTCGAACCATCTAATGGGGGACATACATTTTCACCCATACAAAGCCTCATAAGGTGTCATCCCAATGCTGGAATGATAACTATTATTGTATGCGAACTCAATAAGAGGTAATTGGCCATCCCAATGTCTAGCGCGCATGCCCATAGCATATCCTCGAGTATCAAAATTGTGCGCTCAACCTAGCCATCTGTCTGAGGGTGACAGCATGTACTAAGATTAACTTGTGTCCCCAGTCCTTTCTGGAAGGACTCCCAGAAGTTGGCGGTAAATTGTGCTCCTCTATCAGAGATAATATATACTGGGACACCGTGTAGCCTAACAATATCTCTAATATAGGCCTTGCATAATCTTTGACCGTAAAAGTAGCCCTGACTGGTAAGAACTGGGTTGATTTTGTTAGTCTATCAACAATTAACAAAACAAAGTCAAACTTGTGACGCGATCGAGGTAACCCTATAGTAAAATCCATATTAATTGCTTCCCACTTCAAGAAAGTAATGGATATCTCATGAACTAGCCCAGTGGGCTTTCGGTGCTCAACCTTCACCTATTGGCAGTTAGGACACTGCGCCACAAACTCAGTAACGTCCTTCTTCATCACGTGCCACCAATAGATCTCCTTAATATCATGGTATATCTTCATCGAACCAGGATGTATAGAATAACGGGAATGATGTGCCTCTTCCATAATCCGATGTCGAAGTCGTATAACATTTGGAACATACAATCAACCGCTATATCTATGAACTCCATCTCCTGCTATATCAAATTCTAAAGATTGCTGATCCTGAGCCTTGTTTCTGAGATGCTCTAAGCTAGGATCCTCTTGTTGCCGTGACTTTACTTCTACAACTAGAGATGATACGGATGTTTCCTGAATTGTTACCCCACTATCTTCTACCTCTAATAATCTGACTCCCAAACTAGCTAACTGATGAATCTCTAGCGCTAGCTCACGCTTCGCAAAACCTAAATAGGATAAACTACCCATAGATCTTTAACTGAGGGCATCGGCTACCATATTCTCCTTTCCTGGATGATATAAAATATCCACGTCGTAGTCTTTCAGTAACTCAAGCCATCGACGTTGTGACAGACTTAACTCATTCATTCTAAATAAATATTGAAGGCTTTTACGATCCGTGAGATGTCAACTTGAACGCCATACAAATAATGTGTCTAGATCTTTAACACATGCACAACTGCAGCCAACTATAAATCGTGGGTCGGATAGTTCTTCTCATGCTTTCTCAACTGCCTTGAAGAATATCTGATAACCTTACCATGTTGCATTAGACTACATCCCAACCCAACACCAGCAACATCAAAATACACCGCATAGCCTTCTAAAACCCTCAGGTAATGCTAAAACTGGTGTTGATGTCAACTTGTCCTTTAGCTCATAGAAACTATGCTCGCAAGCCTCAGTCTACTAGAACTTAGCTGCTTTTTGAGTCAGATTCATTAATGGGGCTGAAAGTGAAAAAAAACCCTCTACAAACATTCTATAATAAACAGCTAACCCTAAGAAACTATGAACCTCAGTCGGAGTCATGCGTCTGGAAGTCTTTACAACCTCAATCTTTTATGTATCAACTGCAATGCCTGCATCTGATACAATAGGGTCGAAGAAAGCTATAGAGTATAACCAGAACTCACACTTGGAAAACTTTGCATAATGTTCTTCATCTCGAAGAACCTGAAGGACTTCTCGCAGATGATTTGCATGCTCAGCTTTTGAACGTGAATACACCAAAAATATCATCAATAAATACACTCACAAACAAGTCTAGATATGACCTGAATATACTATTCATCAGGTCCATGAACACTGCTGGGGCATTAGTTAATCCAAAATACATTACCAAGAACTCAAAGTATCCATATCTGGTTCTAAAAGCTGTCTTTGAAACATCTTTCTCCCGAACTCGTATCTAGTGGTACCCTGATCTTAATTCAATCTTTGAGAAGCACTTAGCAAATTCTAACTAATGAAACAAGTCATCGATCCTCGAAAAGGGATACTTATTGTTTGTAGTCGCCTTATTCAGCTGTCAGTAATCAATACACATTCTTAGTGAGCCATCTTTCTTCCTTACGAATAAAACTGGCGCACCCCATAGTGAAGCATTAGGCCTAATGTAGCCTTTATCCAGCAAGTCTTTCAATTGATCCTTCAACTCCTTTAGCTAAGCAGGAGCCATTCTATAAGGAGGGATAGATATGGGTTGTGTACCTGGTAGCATATAGATAGCGAAATCAATTTCCCATTCTAGAGGGATACCAGGGAGCTCATCTAGAAATATATCTACAAACTCATTAACTACCGGAATAGACTGAAGAGTTGGTGGTTCTGCATCTATATCATGAATGTGAACAAGATGATAAATACAACCCCTAGTAATCTTCCTCCTCTCCTTAAGATAGGAAATAAATCTACCTTTCGGCGTTGCTGTATCACCTTTCCATTCCCGAACTGCCTCTCATGGAAAATGGAATCTAACAATCTTTGACTGGCACTCAACATTAGCATAACAAGATGCTAACCATTCTATACCCATAATGACATCGAAATCGACCATCTCTAATTCTACGAGATCGACAGAGGTCTGACGACCGATAATTTCTATTGTGCAACCTCGATAGACTCTCCTGGAAACAATAGACTCACCAACTGGTGCAGATACAATACAGGGTCGATCTAATGACTCTGCTACTATACATAACTTCCCCGCAATAAATGGCGTAACATAAGATAGAGTAGATCCAGGATCTATCAAAATAAACACAATGGGAGCAAACAATCAATGTACATGTCACAACATCTGTTGATGAGTCTGAATCCTATCGGCCGGCTAGTGAATATGTACGGTTCTGTCCACTATCGGAACTAGATGCTCCCTCTCTGCCTCTACCTCTACCTCTACCTGCTGAAGTTTGGGGTCCACGCCCAGTAGACTGTGCTGATGAGGAAGAACATACTACTGACTTGGTTGACTGTCCTATACCACCTTCACCTATAGTCGGGCAGTTTCTCCATCCATGCCCCTCCTGTCAACAAGAATAACAACCTGTGGAACCCTGTCTGCACTTCCCAAAATATATCCTATCGCAAGTAGTGCAACGCGGCGAGGCTGTCCTAGGCTGGCCTGAACCTCTCTGATGGTGTGATCCTGATGCTCGTGAACCCTTACCTGGGCGTCACTGTCCCCGATGATCAAATCTACTACCCTGGAACTGATGTGTTGGAGGTCTAGGTGGCCTAATAGAATATCGGGTTCTGGGATGACCCTAAAATTTTCCCTGTGAACCAGCGGGCCTAGTCCTCTTTTATATCTTTCTCGACCCTCTCACTCATGTACTGTAAATGTCGGTGATCCTCTACTCCCTGTGAAAAAGCCTAAATTCGTGAGATATCCATAGTATCATTTAGTGCAGCGGTAGAACAAGCGTCGATATAGTCTGAGTCGAGCCCTTCCACAAATCTACGCACCTTATCATGCATCGTATCAACAAATTCTAGTGCATATCTAGCCAATGAATCAAATCTCAGCCCGTACACTCGGATACTCATGCTGCCCTATCAGAGGTTCAAAAACATATCCACCCGGCCATCCCAAATCTCTTGAGGCAAATAGTGATCTATGAAAGCTTCTGTAAAGCTATCCCAAATGTGTAGAGATACATCTTTTCTCCTAGATCTCTCCCAACTCTCGTACCACAAAAATCCAGCATCGCGCAATAGAAATGGTGTTAACTCAACTGACTCAGTCGTTGAGGCATGCATGACTCTAAAGATCCTATGAAGATGATCAGCAATAAGCTGACGGTCTTCTCTGCGATCGGTCCCTGTAAACTATGGAGGATTCAAGGAAAGAAATTCATGAACTCTCAAACTTCTGGGCCCTTCAGAAGGTCTGGCAACATCTGGCACAACTGGTTGGCGTTGTGCAGTTACTAACCGTGCTAACATATATACTGCACTCTTGAAATCCTGATAAGATGGAATATGAGGAACTTGAGGTTGTACTGCTAGTGGAGCTGGAAGTCCTGTAGCTCTCAGAGGCTCCTGAAACGGTGGAGACACTATAGGGGGCTGGGAAGATGTCTCCCCCTTGATATCATAATGGGCTACCTCCATATGTGGTACTTTGTTTGTACCCTTGCCTGCAGTTGTATCTAGCCCCTGGCTAGTTGTGGTCCTCTGGTGTCAGCCATCTCTATCTACATACAAGTATCAGTTATAAGCCAGAAACGTGAACCCTTAAGACACTGTTCTATAGCTCGAGGTGAGCAAAAGAAGGATAGCCAATCTAACATGCCCGGTAGCTTCTTGCTTATCGAATGTGGTGCACACCACATTTATAAACAAGACTCTACTAGAAACGGCTTGCAGACTTCCTAGGATATGACCTTGCTCTGATACCAAATTTCTCACACCCCAAACTTGAGGGGCGAAACTGGTTGTTAATGCCAAAATTCAGGTCAGAGCCGACCCTGCTAAACCATTTGCTACTAGCGCATGGCAGTCACATGCAATCAAGAAAACAAGCAACTATATCTCGGCATTAAACTAACCCCTCGGCCAGCAAGGCCCCTTTCAACTGATCTATAAAACAAACAGCTACTCCCAGGAGATCATATAAATAAAAAGCCAATTAGCACAGAAGTGTTGATTGGGTCGTCGAGGACACCATGATATTCTATACCAAAACTGAGAGCATGTATATATTAAGACAATACATCAAACAGCTCACAAGCTTCAGCAAAACCAACACACTAGGCCAGTATGGCCATAACGTAGCTATACACCATACACAATAGTCTGCAAGCGTCTAAGACTAGTAAAGATTAGCGGGACAAGGCTTAGCCTATCCATAAATATATATACAACAAAAGGTAACAAACCTCCCAACTCTGGCAACTCCGAAGGAAAGGGGATAGCCAATCAGATATAAGTCAATCCTGCTGCTGAGGAGGTCTACTAGGTGATCTGTCGGGACCTGCATGCATGAATGAAGAGCCCCCAAGGCAATGGGGCGTCAGTAGAAAATAATGTACAGAGTATGAAAGGCTATAGACTAAGTGAGCAAGTATCATAACATACGAAAATCAATCATGTAAGGAAATTAAAATTTTAGATAATTATTCTAACCTGCTACTGAATCTAAAAAAATACATAAATGATCAAACATCAACCTAACCAAGCCCCGATAAGCTCGGCAGGTACAAACCACATACCCCCTACCTAGTCCCCCATAAGCCTAGAAGGTGCCAAATCAATTTGCATACCCTTTTCGGTAGCTCCTTGTCTTTGTAAGAAGTCACATAGCCCTTTTTCGCAACGATATAGCCCTGTAGGCAGCACATAGCCCTCTTAGGCAACATCATAGCTCTGTGGGCTAAACATAGCCCTCTTTTGCATCAACATATCCCTGTAGGCAACACATAGCCCTCTTTGGTGTAAAAATAGCCATGTAGGCAACACATAACACTCTTTGGCATCAATATAGCCCCGTGGGAATCACATAGCCCTCTTTGGAAATAACATAGTCCTATTAGACAACATCGTAGGCCCCATAGGTAGTTCATTGCTCAACCACTAACCACAATAGCCCCAAGGGCGACAACAAACAATTGAATAAACTAAAGGCGGGCAATTTAGCTACAAACAATATATATGAATAATCTCCAAGTCGTTCCGAACTTAGGGTCGTTCGTAATAGATTTTGAGTCACTAAAATGAGGGTTTATAACCACTCAATCAGCCAACCACTCACAATTATATCTACAAGATCACCAACATTAACTACCTCTAAGGAAACATGTCGAACGAAGGGAATAGCCTTAACATACCTTTCCAATGAACGCTCGAAAGACCGTAGTTCTTTCACGAAAGTTGTTCCTTATGTCCTAAGCTTCACAAACACTAAATATACATAGTTGGTACAAACCTATAAACAGTTCATAATTAATCTTAAATCGGCAGATTTGCCATATTGCCCTACCTTGTCGAAACGCCTGTAGAAATTCATAAAAACAATCATAAAAGAGTCCCGAGATGATCACCTTAGTTATAAACCTTGAAGAAACACCAATAACTACAAATTTATATCATCAAAAGTAGCTCCAAACGTTGTTAATAGAAGGGAAAAATGATTGCCACGTGTAGAAATCACATTTCTAGGCACAGGGGTAACATTTAAAGGTAGAAATCGTCAAAAATTTACCTTTATCATGCAATAGCTCCATAGGAACCCTCTCTTAAGCTTTCTGTTTGGTTTGGAAGTGAAAGGAAATGTTTTCATGGCTTAAAAAGTTGAGTAAGCCGACATACCACATTTTTTACCCAACCCGGATTCTACCCCGGCAGTCCGTAGTAAAACCCTCATAACTTTTTACTCCGATGTCGGTTGGATATAGGGTTTTGTGTGTTGCAAATTAGACTCATAGACCTTCAATTTAATGGTTGATAAGCCTTCTTAATCTTTATATATTGGGAGAAAACATCCAAGACATTTGACCCAAATTTCAGAGAAATCTTTAAAAAGGAACTTACGATAAATTTTGCCAACTTTTATTTTTCCACATACCTAACTTCAAAACATGAGATACAACCCTTGAACACTTAAAATATGACATACCACATAATTTTTAATTTATTACCCACCCTCCTTGTCTTTCCATGAAGATACGAGTTAATTTAGACGCTTTGAAAAGTCAGGCTGTTACATAAAATTTGTTCAAAAAATTAAGGAACAAGAGAACATACTAGTTAAATTGCAGTGGACATCACCATACTGGTCTTTGATAGATATGCTAAATTTTTTCTGGACCCTTTTTCAGGAATCAAATCCATTAGCATGAACTAATCCAAGAAATATGGAAATATTTTGGCCATTTTGAGTACCGTTACCTGTAGGATATAGACGAAGTTTCCTGCATACAAAGACGACAAGTTTTACATACACAACTCAGGAAAATCATTTCCTAAAGAAAGTATAAATGTGTATAACGAATAGAAAGGTTATGAATAATATACCATTTGTAACCCCCAATAGTAAACTCTTGAGAATGCACTAGTTTCTTCAGTTTTGTGAATTCAGAAATCTTCCACTCGTGCTTATATGACTTGATCTCATTCAACAGGGGCGGAGGGGGAAACATAAACCTACTCCATGGTTCTTGATGACATATACATCAACCACAAAGACACATCTGTCAGTAAAAAGGTAACCGTTAGAGGGCTCTCTGTATGTTTCATGAAAAATACATTTTGAGAAAGCCCATTAAGTCTTGATATTGTGAAAACGTTGCTCCATTCCTGCAATAAAGTATCATATATATTATCACGTCCTTTTAAGAATTCATATTTTGGGAACTTCAAAATACTTGGGAGAAGAAAACTTTGAGAGAAAGGAACACTATTCCTCTCATTACAAGATACTTTCCATGAATTTGATCAAAAATCAAGAAAATAAATGTGGCATTCACCTCCCAACAAGACTGTAAAGGGCTTGTCTCAGCAATGGCTAAGTATACAGAAATATGATTATGCGCATCCATACTTCCATCTCCATCAAGATAGATGATCATTTTCCTGTCCAAAATGCAATGAATTGTAAAATTGATCAAAATTTCTTGTGGAAACCTCACTTGTTAAAATTACTCATCCTTCCAATTCTTTTAGAGAGAAAACATTAACTTCAATGTTCCCATTTGAAACACAAACATAAATTATTTGGAACAACAGTACTTTTGATATATTTAGATACATTAGAATTTTTTGTTACAATGATCAAATTTATATGTATAGTAGAGCTAGGGATTAACTAGGTGAAGTAATCACATTTTTTTTGTCAAGAATCTCAATCCTTTTTTTACAACTTTATAAAATGGTATTTTATATTTTACATATTGCTTTCAAATGTTTCACTTATATTAGATTTGATTATTTTACTGCAGGTGCTTTTTTCTTTTTGTTGAATGGAAAAAATTTAGAAAATTTTGTTATAAAATAAAATATCAAGCTTAATATATATATATATATATATAGTAGAGCTACAAATTAACTTATTGAAGCCATCTCATCTTTTAGGCTAAGAATCTCAATCTTTTTTTATAACTTTTATAAAATAGTATTTTATATCTTATATACTGCTTTCATATTTATTACTAATATGATATTTGATTATTTTAATGCAGATGATTTTTTTGTTGAACGGAAAAAGTTCAATTTTTTCATGACATTTGATAAACGGATAGAATTTTATTTACATGTAAGTTGAACTTTTTACTAATTGAATTTTACTTTAAGAGCTTGACAATAAATTCAAGTAATAAAAGTTTTATACTAAAAGCTCGGTGTGAAATGTCTAAAAAGTAATTTTTTAAATTTCCCTTAATGTAAAATTTAATGGAATTTATTTTCATTACTCTCGTGAATTTTTATTATTATAACATCTAAAGTAATTAATACTGATATTTCTGATATTATTTAGTATTATATTTCTATTGTAGTCCTATAAACAGAAATATTGTAAAACTTTGTTTAAATGGGCACATGACTTTTTAAGTTGTCTTGCTTTCGCACGAGGATCCAACAGTTTACATTCAGAATTTCCTCGAGATCAGTGATACATACACTCCAGCTGGAATGAATGTGGATTATGTGAGGCTCACTTTATTCCCCTTTTCTCTTCTTGGGAAAGCAAAAAGACGGTTGAACTCTAAGCCCGCTAACTCTACAACCTCTTGGAATGATCTAGCATAGAAGTTCCTCATTAGATTTTTTCCATCTGGGAAAACAGCTAAGTTGAGGAGTGACATCTTAAGTTTTAGATAGAATAGAGAGGGAGGGGTGGGGGGGAAACTTGTACCAAGCTTGGGACAGGTTTAAATCGATGTTGATGAGCTACCCATATCATCATCAATCTAATCAGGTGTTGGTCCATACCTTCATTGAAGGATTGGAGCCTAACACCAAAATTCAACTCGATTCAGCTGCAGGTGGTCAGGCTTTGGAGAAGACATATGTTGAACTATTCACCTTGCTGAATAGGATCTCGCAGGGAAACCCCAACTGGAACGGAGGAGGGGTGAAACCAATGATTCAAAAAACTGCAGGTATGCTAGAGGTAGATGATGTGACCGTCTTATCTGCATAGATTGCTGCTGTTCAGAATATGATGAACACCCATTTCACCAATCTAGCATTGGGACAATAGCCCGCATAGGTAAATGCATTTCAACAACTACCATCCTGGTGTGAGATCTGTAGAGGTGGTGACCATAGCGGAGAGGTATGTGGTGGAAACCCAAATTCTGTTAACTTTGTAGGAAATGCATAACGAGGAGGAGGCTAGCAAAATTATAGGAACTCTTATAACTCAAGTTAGCGCAACCACCTGAACTTTTCTTGGGTCAGGTTCAAGGCCAGAATCAATATAAACCCCAAGGAAATGCAAAGAGGTACCAAGCACTAGCCCAACGGGAGCAGCCGAATAAGCAATCTCTATCATGAGAATGGAGGACTTGCTGAAAAAGATCATGGTTGATCAAGCCCCGTTAGCTGCTGATGTATGGAATAACCAGTTAGCTACAAAAAATCTGGAGAAGCAATTCGGGCAGTTTACTAGTGCCAAAAACTCACGACCGCAAGGAGGTTTGCCGGGAAATAATAATCCCAATCCTAAGCAGGTAAATGCGGTAGGTACACGCAGTGGTTTACAATTGGATGAGTTAGTTCCTAAGAAAAGAAACACTAATGTTGTGAGTGAAGAGAGTGAATCCAAGTAGAGCGAAGTTTTTGCACAAGAAGAAAGAGTGCAACCAATTGTGAAACCACCTCTTCCATTCCCTCAAAAGTTTAAGAAACAGAAGGATGATGAATATTTTGGTAAGTTTCTCTCTCTTTTGAAACAAGTTCACATTAACTTTCCATTGGTAGATGATTTGCAGGGTATCCCCAGGTATGCGAAATATGTGTAGGAGATTGTGGAGAATAAAAGGAGGCTGACAGAATATGAGACTGTTGCACTTACTGAAGAGTGCAGCTCCAGAATCCAAAATAAGTTGCCCACTAAATTGAAAAATGCGGGTAGCTTTACGATTCAGATCACTATAGGGTAGATCATTCATGCGCGAGGATTGGTTGATCTTGGAGCTAGTATAAATTTAATGTCTACTTCTTTGTATAAAAAGATAGTGTTGGGTAGTCCTAAACCTACTACCATTATCTTACAGTTGGCTGATAAGTTTGTAGGTAGGCCTAAGGGTGTTGTAGAGGATATGTTAGTGCAAGTGGGATCATTGATATTCCCAGTAGACTTTGTTGTACTGAATTTTAAGCCAAATCCTAAGGTCCCATTCATCTTATGAAGGCTGTTCTTAGCTACTGGCGGTCTATGATATATGTAGCAGCACGGCAACTTACTATACGAGCACATGATAAAGTGGAGGTGTTCGACGTGTATAAACCTCTAAAGCTGCCAGTTGTGTATGAGGAGTTGTCTGCCATAACTGTATAGATCTTGAGGCAGAGGCTCGCTAAATTGCATCTAAGGACCCTTTAGAGCGAGTGTTAGTAGGGGATGATATTTATGGGGATGCTGAGGCACATGATATTGTGCAATTTCTTGATGTGACAGTTGTAGGTACATTAGGAGATCGATGGGAGCCTTTGAATAGGGTGTTGGGTCCTCCACCCAAGCCCTCCATTGAAGAAGCACCTCAGCTGAAATTAAAAGCATTGGAAATTCACCTCTGGTATGCATTTTTGGGTGAAGTTAAAACTTTACCAGTTATTTTGTCTACAGCATTGTCTGATGCACAGGTGGAAGCAACATTAATCATTCTAAAGAGGAGGAAAGCAGCTCTGGGTTAGCAAATGTCTGACATCCATGGGATTAGTCCTGCGTTATGCAAGCATGAAATATATATGGAGGAAGGGCATAAGCCGAGTGCATCGCATCAACAGAGACTAAACCCATTGATGAAGGATATGCTAAGAAAAGAGGTGATCAAGTGGTTAGATGCAGGGATTGTGTACCCAATATCAGACAGCAAATGGGTAAGTCCACTACAGTGTGTGCCAAAGAAAGGCGGAATGATGGTGGTGACTAATGAGAAGAATGAGTTAATCCCTACAAGAACAATGACTGGGTGGTGGATATGCATGGACTACACGAAATTGAATGATGCCACCAGAAAGGACCACTATCTAGTACCTTTCATCGATGAAATTTTGGATAGGTTGGCTGGCCAGGAATATTACTGTTTCCTTGATGGTTATATAGGGTACAATTAGATCGTCACTCCACCAGAGGATCAGGAAAAGACAACATTCACTTGCCGATATGGCACGTATACGTTCAAGCCATTCCATTTGACTTGTGCAATGTCCCGGCCACATTTCAGAGATGTATGATGGCAATCTTTCATGATATGGTGGAAGATTTTGTTAAAGTGTTCATAAACGACTTCTTGGTGTTTGGTTAGTCTTTTGAACTTTGTTTGACTAATCTTGACAGAGTTTCTGCCCGGTGTGAAGAAACAAATCTGGTGCTAAACTGGGAGAAGTGTCCCTTCCTAGTTCGAGAGGGAATTGTGTTAGGGCACAAGATCTCTACGAAGGGGATGGAAGTCGACAAAGACAAGGTGGAGGTTATTGAGAAGTTGATATCCCCCATTACAGTGAAATGAGTGAGAAGCTTCATGGGACATGTTGGTTTCTATAGGAGATTCATCAAGGACTTCTCTAATACTGCAAGACCCATGTACAACCTGTTAGAGAAAGAGATGAAGTTTGTTTTTGATGAAAAGCGTTTGCAGGTATTTCAGCTGCTAAAGCAGAAGTTCATTGAAGATCCTATTCTAATTGTTCTGAATTGGGAGCTTCCATTTGAGCTTATGTGTGATGTCAGTGACATAACGGTCGGGGCAGTACTTGGGTAGAAAAAAGAGAAGTTGTTCCATTCCATCTACTATGCGAGCAAGACACTTGATGCAGCTCAATCGAATTACACCGTGACTGAAAAAGAGATGCTAGCATTGGTGTTCGCGTTTGATAAGTTCAGATCATATTTGGTGGGAACTCAGGTTATAGTCGATACTGATCATGTTGCAATCGGGTATTTGTTCAATAAGAAGGATGCCAAGCCGAGGTTTATTAGGTGGACTCAGCTATTACAAGAGTTTGATCTAGAGATCAGAGATCGGAAGGGAACTGAGAACCAGATTGTTGATCATCTGTCCAGATTGGAGGATTCATCTCATGTGAAAAATGAGGGGCAGATTCTTGAAGAGTTTCCTGATGAGCAATTACTTGCTTCGGACCTTGCTCAAGTGCCTTGGTATGCAAATATTTTGTATTTTTTAGTAAGTGGTTTATTTCCTCATGGGGCCTCAACACATCAAAAGTAGAGGCTGAAATATGATGCAGGCTTCTATATATGGGATGAGTCCTTCTTATTCAAGCAGGGACCTAATCAGATGATAAGAATGTGTATAGCTGAGCAGGAGGCAACACAAGTGTTGGAGAGTTTTCACTTTTCACCATATGGTGAACACAACGGAGGCAAACGAACTGTGCATAAGGTATTACATTCTGGTTTCTTTTGGCCTACTCTATTTAAAGATCTTACTTTGTTTGTGAAGGGTTGCGATCAGTGTCAAAGGATGGGCACCATTTCTAGAAGGCACGAAATGCCATTAAGCAATTTACTAGAGGTTGAGATCTTTGATGTCTGGGGGATAGACTTTATGGGACCATTCACATCGTCCCGTGGTAATCAATACATCCTAGTCGCAGTGTATTACGTGTCTAAGTGGGTGGAGGCTGTTGCACTACCATACAATGATGCAAAAGTGGTTATGAAGTTTATCCGAAAACACATCTTCACCAGGTTCGGAACTCCAAGGGCTATGATCAGTGATGGTAGTACACACTTTATTAACAATTCAGTGCATAATTTGTTAGCCAAATATGGGGTGAGACACAAAGTGGCTATAGAATATCACCCCCAAACTAGTGGGTAGGTGGAAGTGTCTGATAGAGAGGTCAAATAGATCCTCCAAAAGACTGTGAATGCCCAAAAAGATATTGGGCTGACAAGCTAGATGATGACTTGTGGGCATACCGGATTGCATACAAGACACCGATAGGGACTTCTCCTTATCAAATTGTGTTTGGAAAATCTTGGCACCTACCAGCTGAATTGGAGCATAAGGCATATTGGGTGATAAAACATTTAAATATGGATGATGAGTTAGCCGGAAGGAAGAGAATAACGCAGCTGAATGAATTAGAAGAGTTTAGGCTTCACGCCTATGAGAACGCTAAGTTGTACAAAGAAAAGACCAAGAGGTGGCATGACAAGCATATTGGGTCACGTACCTTTGAGCCTGGTTAATTAGTAATGTTTTTTAACTCGAGATTGAAGTTGTTCCCTAGAAAGCTTCGGTCTAAATGGAGTGGTCCGTTTGAAGTAGTGAGGATGACCTAAATGGTGTTGTGGAACTACGAAACAAGGATAAGAGCTCTACTTTCCTTGTGAATGGTCAGAGGGTCAAGCATTATTTCGAGAATGATGTGGATCATGAGCTTGAAGCGCTCACATTAAATGCCGAATGAGTCATGAGATGGGTCGTGCCGCGACGTTAAATCAGGCGCTACACGAGAGGCAACCCATGAACCTTTGTAATAGTTAGGATTTATTTGCTTTTTTTTAGTTATTTTAGTTTTAAAAAATGAAAAAAATGAAATATTCAGAAAAATACAAAAATATGAGTCGTTCCATGACCAAAACTATGGCGCTGGATGGGAGGTAAGCCATCATGTTTTAACTAATGGGTTAAATGCTGAAAATGTGCAGGAAGCAGAAATTTTGCCTAAGGCAACTCGGTGAAGCTTGCCCGTTGCAGAGGTGGGGTAAAATTTTGCCCCACCTAGTCCAATTTGAGGCAGAGAGGTCCGTATAGCTGGCGTGTCGTGGAGGGGCCCTGATATTTTCATTTCGACGGGACTTCAAGTTTATGTCATGATAAAAGCTATTTCGTGTCATTCCCGCGTCGCGGAGCGAGGGATGAATATTTGCCTCGCCTGGAATTAAATTTCCAGTGGACTCCGTGTCCACCCCGCGTCCCCCCAGGTAAGTTTTTATTTACTTTTATTAAATAAAATAGGTTTAACCAGTTTTAAATCTTTTGCGCTCATTTGCGTGTTTGCTTGGATGACTGCTATTTCGAAAAGAATTGTTAGGAAAATTATGGTTTAGTTGTTTAAATGTAAGGGGCTATGGTGTGAGGGCAGGTTGTTATTTTTATGTGGGTGATTTCAAGTTCTTGAGTAGCTATTACTTAGTGTGTTCTGGGGTTGCATGTATAGACCTTGTTAGAGGATTAGGTGATGCCTAATGGGGAAGGGCTGTATAAACTACCCAGTACGGGGTGTAATTCGATGTCTGAGTAGATACACCTCTTGGTACTTGAATATGGGTTGTGGGTACGTTGGTGAAATCGATAGAATGAGGGTGGGTAGCTTGTTGCACATGTTGGATGTTTATTCTAGAGGTTTGGGAATAATTGGGACGTTTTGGTGGTACTTTCGAATTCTTGAGTAGATTGTACGTGGTTAATATTTGTGTGTTAAATTGGAGAAAGTGATGGGACTCACGTGAGTTAGCTTGACGGATAATGTTTGTTGTTGAGTAAATAATGAGTGATTTTTTTCTTTGACTCACATTTTCGATGACTTCATTATGTTTGGTTGGTCCTGTATGTTGGTTGCTGGACTTAAATTATATACTATATGTTTAGCGAATGTGCACATTTAAAGGAGGGTAGGACTTAGCATGCGAATAGTTGGCAGTGTGGTTGCCTGAGGTTGATTGTTCTTAATGCTAGTGTAACATTCGAAGTTTGAGTCGAATATCCTTGTCATTGCTCAAGTGTGCCAGTGCTAATTGAGTGTGTGCATGCGCCAAGGGG
The DNA here is from genome assembly GCA_029582605.1 of Solanum gracilifrons. Lineage (NCBI taxonomy): Eukaryota > Viridiplantae > Streptophyta > Magnoliopsida > Solanales > Solanaceae > Solanum > Solanum gracilifrons. The sequence continues at coordinate 39,286 of JAJOOH010017801.1, forward strand.
AAGTCTGAGTACCTAGGTTTCTGTTTACTTTAAACTAAGTGTGGGGTGGTGTGCGCACACCACCCATATTTTTATCATTGTTTTGTAGTCGTTTGGGCTGAACTTTGGTTTATGTTGCAGGTAATCATGTGTAGCTCACAAAGACCCGGCAATGAAGTGGCCACATCAAGCCATAAGAAACGTGCCCGAATTGGGAATGTCCCACTCGCACCTGCGGTCCCTAAATGCCAAACTAGGTGGTTTGGAGTCAAAATGGTCACAAAAGAAGGCAAGGGTTGGTACAAAAAGCACACTGAGGCCTCTTATTTCTTCGATGTATGTATCGACAAGGACAATCTAGCATGTGAGTTCCCAAAAATTCTAAGGCGGATTAGGGAGCTAGGGATGGAGTTCATCTTTGCTGAAACGGTAAAGTGCAACTTGCACATAGTCTGGGAGTTTTATGCCAACGGGACGTCTGAAGCAAGATCTCACTATGTGACAGTGAGAGGTAGGAATGTGCCTGTCATACCCATAGGTATAAATGATATATTAAGTACACTGTAGGAAATGGACCCACTTGTGCTGACAGGGTTGAACATACGCCCTCCATACCAGGCCATCTGACACACTATGTTTGGTCCACAGTCTATGGCACAATGTACTAAGTATAGCGGAAAGAGATGTCACCAATCTCTTCCCTACACTCACATGCTTCGGCAGACGCGTGTTTGGTTGAAAGTTGTGATGAACTGTCTGATACCGGGTCTTCCCTAAACTAATATCATTTGTGACAAGGTGTGCTTGGTATATGCCTTAATGACCAGCACAGAGTTGTGCCGAACATTGGAGCTATTTTGAAATCTGTTATGCGTAAGGCCCAGGTTCACAAAGGGCACAGGTATGCTTTTGGTGATTTGATTACACAGATGTGTCATGTTGCAGGTGTCCTTGAAGAAATTTTGGACTATATGACACCCTTATATCCAGCGCTGGTGGACATTATTCTAACAAAAGGGCTTGACACCGAGTTTGGCCCAACCTCACCACTGCTGAGCGCCATCGACGCGATGAATTGATTACGGCCAGGATGTATACCTTAGGGTTGTTGTGCCATCAGAATGGCTCCCATGCTTCTACTGATATGTAGTTGGGCGAGGTCGTGTGGCGCTACCCTCTTAATGACCATGCCAAGGCCCTACTTGGCATTGGTCCTGCGTTTCGCGAGCCGGTTGATAATGATATTCCGACCGATAAAGAGCATGCGCATACTAGCTCAGATGTGGTTTCCAACTCGGAGGAGGAGATAGATCCCGCTCAGGCTAGTGATGAGGTCGAAAGGGGTGATGCGATGGATGATTGATCAAGGAATGTTTTCACCATACCTCTTGAACTATTCTGATTTTTTTGTAAAGCACTGGGGACAGTGCTATTGTATAAGTGTTGGGAGAGGGTGAAAACCATATGATCTGTACATATATTTCTGTTGTTGAACAATGCTAGAGTCTGTTTTTGTCTTTGTTTTGTTTTATTTTGGGTTCCTTGGAGGTTGTTTTCATTCTTTGGCCAAGGTTAGTCCCTTTGAACCGTACAAAATACAAAAAGATTGTCTTCGTAAGATTGAGTCAGTAGTTGTAGTTGAGTCATGTTGCCCAATGATAGATAGATGACGACCGTCTTAAGGGTAATTTCGTCATTGAGTCTTAAGTTTTCTTGTGCTGAAGCTGAAATTCTGAAAGGAATATGTATGAAAAGCATATTGTGAATTGATGTATGAATGCAATCGAATTCTTGTATATGATTTGAATGATGAAACTTAAGATTAATTTGAACTTTGTGCCTGATCTGATTGTGTTGTTGTGATTGATCCATTCTGAGTATAACTTGTGCCATGAGCGGTGAGTTTTGGGATATCCATGAATGCATGTGAGTCTTGAACTCGCTCTGGTTGTTATTGAAGCGAAATACAAGTGTATTGTGTTTAGAAAATGATAATAGGCCTTTTTTGAATTGTCTGAAATTTTATCCTATTCAGAAAGAATATCCCTAGTATAGCCCAATTGAGCCTTTTTAACCTTGATTTTGTTTTAACCGCCATAATTAAGCTGAATCCCTTTTATTGATACAGTTAGCTTTGATCCCAATCCCTAATGCGCTATGTTAGGAGGAAAAGTGAAAACAACGAAAAGAGTAAACAGCGTGGAAATGTTTAGTTATTGGGGAAGAGTGGAAAGAGGAGGTAAAATGATACCCCATGAGTGTGGATCTGAGATTGTCCCTGGTCCTTAAGACATTGTGCACTTCGACTAGAAGAAACCCAAGTTGAAGGTGGCTAACGTAGTAAATACCGTAATGATGCCCTGGCCCTAACAAGGGTATTGTGCACCTTAAATCGAGAGAAATATCTAAGTTAAGGGTGGCTATTGTTGAGTGTCTAAAAAAAAGAGTAGAAATAATGCGGGAAGTAAGAAATAAAGGCAAGTTTGGTAACACTAGTGGAAACCTACGAAGAAGGAGGGGGCTAACAAAAAGAAAAAGTTGTGAAGGTAAGAGAAAAGTTGAATATAGTGCATTAGGGAGGATAAGTCACTAATTTTATCTAAACGAATCCTCCCTTACCTTAAGCCTACATTGCAACCAGAACAAGTCATGTTTGAATTTGAGCATAACACACTTTATTAGTAGAGATCTACATAATGGGCAAGCCTATGGTTCTCAATTCATACATGTTTGCTGTTTTTGTTGAGTGAGAGTATACCTTGGTTGCAAAGTCCTTAAAATATATTCAGTTAACTGAGTTGAGTGTGTGGACTATTCTTTGGATTGAGGGGATCTGGTTGTATGAAAGATAGGTGATATGTAATGGTGCACATGTTGAATGCGTTGGTTGCTAAAAGTTGTCAAGTCAATTACAGGAGTCATGCATACTTTGAATGAAATCATGTCTGTGTAACTAGTTACAGATCCTTGGAAGAAAACAGCAGATGCAGAAATACCATAGTAGTGAGTCTAGATTTAGGAGTAGTGAGTAAGTTGTTCGAGGATGAACAAATGCTCTAAGTGTGGGGTAGTGATCTTAAGCATATTTATATGCCTAGAAATCTAATAATGCCCATATTTAAGCTAAATTTGAATTCAAAATGTGTTTGTTTATAGTCTTATCAAGTCTTTTGGTTGTTTATGAGCTAACCAACATGATTAGTTGTATAGGTGAGCCTAATTTTAGAAACGAGCACGAAAATAGACAATGGAGAACACAAAAGATCCAAGTCGAAATAGCCATCTCATCTTTTTGGCCAAGAATTTCAATCTTTTTTTATAACTTTATATGATTTTGAGAAAAATGGAACCCCTCCATATTAAAAAAAAATGAAAAGAAATGACAAAAAGAATGAAAAAGAAAGTTGTGGAATAAAGTACAAAAGAAATGGGGTCTCCTAACAATTCATGGGAAGCGAATAATAGGATGACTCATTAGCACTAAATAAAATGATGAATGAAAAGGGAAGGAAGTGTTGTTAGCACAACATACATGAGGATCTTTAGTCACTAAGCCTAAATAACCATACCTTTGCACTCATCCCCATTACAAGCCTTAGAAAAACCTTTTTAATCTTGAGCAAGTCGAACCAAAGGTTGATTGGAAAATAAGGGAAACCTATGGGTTAAAACATGCATTGTGTTCCTTTTTATTAGTGTGAGCGTTGCATTTGATTCCTGCTCTTAAATTGATCTACCCTGTGCTTGAATAGTGTCCTCAAATGCTTATTTTGTCTCAATATCTGATGAAAACTCATAAGTTTCAGGTATTTGAAATTTTGGTGGAAGCATGGACACTTAGGCGCAAAAATGAACAAAATAGCTATAAAAACGAAGAAGTTGACGTCTACGTATCGCCAAGCACACTTGCCGACTCGTCGAAGGGACGCACTCCACCCGTTGTTCTAGTACGCGAAGCCCTGAAGGAGAAGGTTCAAAAAGGCAATGAAAGGAGCAGTCGGTGCTTCGCCGAATAGTGCCGCTAAATAGTACTATACCGCCCAATGATACAGAGCACGACGACGCTGAAGGCTAGTGCAAGACGGCGACAAACTATACGAAAGGGCAAATCGCCGAGTCAATCGGCGATTCCGACTAACCTCGCCAAAAGATCCGCCAGCACTATTTTCTGAAGTCTATAAATACTAAAATTGCTATATATATTTTTAAAGAGTCGAACATTAATTTTAATTTCCAGAATAGAATAGCACTTTTTGGATATTTTCTTTCAAGTTTGGAGAGGGTTTTGAGAGACTTGAAGAACGAAGGATTTCTACTTCCCCAAGTTGGAAGTGGGTCTTCTCCATTCATCTTGCTTTGCTTAAATCAAGGTTTAATTTCTTATACCCATTTGATTTTAGTATCATTTTAGGTGTATTTTGTTATTCCTTGATGTGTGGCTAAAAACCCCCATTCTTGG
>JAJOOH010017802.1:0-20264 GCA_029582605.1 Solanum gracilifrons
TATTATCATTTAGTCTAGCATGCCTATCTAATTAACTAAAATAATTAAAGTGCCCTTAATTGCTTAATATTGTTATCACATAGTCTTGCATGATTAATTAAATAATAAATAATTAACTAAAATGACTTTAATTGTTTAATATTATCACTTAATAACCATGTTAATAAAAAGAAACAAATGAAGTAACCTTAAATGCTACTTGTAACCCCCACATAAATTGCATGAGATACGGCCGGGACCCACCTTTGTGGACCTCGAGGGATGCCTAACACCTTCCCTTCGAGGTAATTTGAACCCTTACCCTGATCTCTGGTTCGTTGACCTTAGTTAGAATTAGTAAGGTAGATAGGTGCCCTAACGCGCCTTAATTCGTTAGGTGGCGACTCTTCAATTGCCCCAAAGCCCAAAAGAGCTGTTAGGTCGTGCATCCCGAAAGGAAAACCCGTTTTGCGAAAAATGGGGCGCGACATGTACCAGTCATTCCCGGTGAGGGATCATGCCATCGACAGCGTTCTGGGGGAAGAAATCTAGACCATGTTCGAAAAGGTTGATGCAATCATAGAGGATGAAGCTAAAACCTCAGGAATCTGCGATGCCGAGCCAGAGGAGCAGTTGCAGAATTGGACCTCCACACCACTCCTGACTTCCCGCTCATCTGGGTAGAAAAGACAAGTGTCTTTGTTTGTTTTTTTAAAATCGGTGGTAGTCCGAAAGAGGCCCGAGACCCACCCTTTATGCAGTTTTATTTGTTTGAAGTTTTTAAATTCCCTTGTGATGTTTAAAAAGGTAAAATGGCTCTCGGTCATGGCCAAAGTTTGTGTTCATTTTTCAATCTAAATGAAAGCCTCTTTTATCAAAAATTTATTTACTTATCTGTTTATACTTTACTTTTCTAACTTTGTCTGTTTATGATTTCAGTAATAATAATTTAAAACCTGTCAATGTCATGTCATGTCATGAGCCGAACGAACGAAATGAGGCAGATGATGATGAATGTGAGGTGCATGAAGATGAAAATAAGGTACCCGAATGTGTTGCTGAAGAGTTTCAACAATTTGAGAATCGACACAAGCCGAATTTAGAAAAAACTGAAACTGTGAACCTCAGAGATGAGGAATGAGTTAAAGAAGTCGGAATTAGTGTCTATCTTACCAAAGCTCAATGGAGAGACCTGGTTCGTTTGCTTAGGGAATACATTGATGTGTTTGTCTGGTCTTATAGAGATATGTCAGGGTTGTGTACGAATATGGTGTCCCACAAGTTGCCGATCAATCCAGATTTCAATCCAGTAAAACAAAAGACTTGGAAATTCAAGCATGAGTTGAGTTTGAAGATCAAAGAGGAGATTACAAAGCAGATCGAATCCCAAGTAGTGGAAGTGACGCAGTATCCGACCTGGTTAGCTAATGTTGTTCCGATTGCCAAGAAAGACGAAAAAATTAGAATCTGCATTGACTACAGAGATCTCAACAAAGCTAGCCCGAAAGATAATTTTCCATTGCCAAACATTCACATCCTCATTGATAACTGTGCTAAGCATGAGATGCAGTCCTTTGTGGATTGTTATGCAGATTACCACCAGATCTTGATGGACGAAGAAGATGCAGAAAAGACAGTTTTCATTACGCCTTGGGGTGTATATCATTATCGGGTGATGCCGTTTGGTCTCAAAAATGTCGGTGCTACTTACATGAGGTTTATGATGACCATCTTTCATGATATGATTCACAAGGAGATCAAAGTGTATGTAGATGATGTCATAATCAAGTCCCGCAAGAGTTCGGATAACTTGACTCACTTGAGAAAAAAATTTGATCGTCTACGTCTATACAATTTGAAGTTAAATCCCACCAAATATGCTTTTGGGGTGCCAGCTGGCAAGTTGTTGGGATTTATAGTCAGCAGCAGGGGCATTGAGCTTGACCCTTCCAAGATCAAGGCGATCCAAGAATTACCTCATCCGAAGACCAAGAAAAAGGTGATTAGTTTTTTGGGAAGGTTGAACTACATCAGCCGGTTCATAGCTAAATCCACCATGGTGTGTGATCCCATCTTTAAGTTATTGAAAAAAGATGCCTCGACTAAGTGGACCGGAAATGTCAAATTGATTTTGATATCATCAAGAACAATTTGTCCAATCCACCGATGTTGGTCCCTCCGCGAGAAGGGAGTCCATTATTACTATATTTGTCGGTCTCGGATAACGCATTAGGATGCGTGCTTGGTCAACATGATGAGACTGGAAAGAAGGAGCGAGCCATTTATTACTTGAGCAAAAAGTTCACTCCGCATGAGGCTCGTTACACTCTTTTGGAGAGAACATGTTGTGATTTGACTTGGATCGCTCAAAAGTTGAGACATTATTTGTCTTCTTATACCACATACCTTATTTCCAGGATGGACCCGTTGAAGTATATTTTCCAGAAAGCAATGTCGACTGGGAAGTTGGCTAAATGGCAAATGTTTTTGAGTGAGTTTGACATTGTGTATATGACACAAAAGGTGATAAAAGCACAAGCCTTAGCTGATCATCTTGCGGAGAATCCAGTTGATGAGGAGTATGAACTGCTCAAGACTTATTTTTTTCCCGATGAAGAGGTAGCATTTGTAGGTGAAGATATTTATGAAGCATACCCTGGTTGGAGAGTATTCTTTGATGGAGCGGTGAATCACCAAGGGAAAGGTATCGGATTAGTCTTAGTGTCAGAATATCCTATGGCGGCTAAACGCCAATTTGATTGCACAAACAACATGGCTGAGTATGAAGCTTGCATCCTTGGTTTGAAGATGGCCATCGATATGAATGTTCATGAGCTTCTGGTTATTGGAGATTCAGATTTATTGATTTATCAGGTTCAAGGAGAATGGGCCGTGAAAAACCCAAAGATCACACCATATGTGCAGTATATACAGAAATTGTGCAAAAGATTCAGCAAATTTGAGTTCAGACACACTCCCAGAACACAAAATGAGTTAGCCGATGCTCTTGCCACCATTGCCTCAATGATTAAACATCCAGATAAAAGTTATATTGATCCCTTGGATATAGAGGTAAAAGAACAACTTGTCGTGTTCACATGTTGAAGAAGAACCAGATGGTTTGCCTTGGTATTTTGACATCAAGGAGTATTTAGAAGACGGGACTTATCCTGAGAATGCAACGTTCAACCAGAAGAAGTTGATACGCCGTATGGCCCTCAATTTCTTCGCAAGTGGGGAAATCTTTTATAGGAGGACTCCAGATTTAGGTATTCTCAGATGCGTTAATGCTAGTGAAGCTGTGAAGCTTCTGGAACAGATACATGACGGAGTTTGTGGTACTCATATGAATGGGCTTACTTTGGCGAGGAAGATCCTTCGAGCCGGCTATTTTTGGAAGACTATGGAACATGATTGTTGCAAGTTTGTGCAGAAATGTCATAAATATCAAGTGCATGGAGATTTGATTCGAGTGCCGCCTCGAACATAATGCTATGAGTTCACCTTGGAATTTTGCAGCTTGGGGCATGGATGTCATTGGTCTAATAAAGCCAGCCTCCTCTAACGGACACAGATTCATTTTGGTTGCCATTGACTACTTCACCAAGTGGGTGGAAGCAGCTTCGTATAAGTCGGTGACCAAGAAAGATGTAGCTGATTTTGTTCGCAACAATTTGATATGTAGGTTTGGAGTGCCGGAATCCATCATTACTGATAATAGAGCAAATCTCAACAGTCACTTGATGAGAGAGATAAGTGAACAATTCAATATTACTCACCAGAACTCAACCGCCTATCGTCCCCAAATGAATGGAGCTGTAGAAGCCGCCAACAAGAACATAAAGAAGATTTTGAGGAAAATGATTGATAATCGCAGAGGTTGGCATGAGATGTTGCCATATGCTTTGTTGGGTTACCGAACGACTGTCAGAACATCAGTTGGAGCTACTCCATATTTGCTAGTATATGGAAAAGAAGTTGTTATACCTGCAGAAGTTGAAATACCTTCGTTGAGAATCATCCAAGAAGCTGAATTGAGTGATGTTGAATGGGTTCGCAAGCGGATTGATCAGTTAACAATGATTGATGAGAAGAGAATGGTTGATGTTTGTCATGGACAACAGTATCGACAAAGAATGATTCGTGTTTTCCACAACAAAGTAAGAGCCCGAATGTTTGATATTGGTCAGTTGGTTCTCAAACGCATTTTCCCTCATCAAGATGAGTACAAAGGGATATTCACACCAAATTGGCAAAGACCCTACATGGTTCGTAAAGTGTTATCTGGAGGTGGCTTAGTCCTGTCGGAGATGGATGGCACTGAATGGCCGAAACCAATCAACTTAGATGCTGTAAAGAGATACTATGTGTGAAGCTTCAGTTTGTATTTCTATCATTTCTTTGTAATTGTTCTATCTGCTTGTAATCACTTTATTTAAAATTTTATCCCTTTTGTAATGAACTACGTTTGACCTGAATTCTCAATAATGAGATACGTAAGCGGCCTATGTCGGCCTCGGTCACTCATTTATCCCCTTTTAATACTTTTTTTGTATTTGAACTACGTTCGACCTGAATTCTAAAGAATGAGATACGTAGGCGGCCTATGTTGGCCTCGGTCGGTTTCTCTGTAATTTTCTTATTTTTGTTAATCCTCGAGAGGGGGAACTACGTTCGACCTGATTCCTGCCTCAATGGGATACGTAGGCGCCATAAGGGCTAGGTCATATCTCCCGTAAGATTTCTATTTTTCCTTTACAATAGAAACTGGACCAGAATTTTTGGGAGGGACTCAAAAATTCTCAAGAAGAAGATCTCTCCAACAAAATCAAGACTGAAGTTACTTTGAGATTTGCAGCTGGGACAAAATTTTTGAGAAGATCTCAAAAATTCAATGATTTGCTCACCAACAGTTTGAGATAAGCCAAGACAGTTAACTGGGACAGAAATTTTTTAGGATGACCTCAAAAATTTCGATAAGGTTCATCGGCAATTTAGAGCAACTTTGAATACTTCCCAACAAGTAATCAGATAAACCGCGAGACATCAACTTCAAAGGTGTTCGCTCAAGCTTGACGTGACATGACACTTGGCAGTGACCTTTTCCAAATACTACCTTTTGAAAACTTATTTTCCCTAAAAAATTTTCCTTCATGTTTCAATTATTTTCGCGTAAAATGTTTTGTCTTATCTATCAAGAAGCAGGAGATCAGAGAAATCAACCGGAGATAGTTAAACAAGGAGCGGACAATCGAAGAGATCGACAAAGATCAGTTCGTTTTTAAACTAATAAGTTTTATGTGGATGCAGGTCCATCAGTTCACCTTAAGATCAGCATATTCCTCCGTTCAATAAATATGGAGAAGTTGAAAGGACGAGGAACTCCCCAAAATTAACAATTTTTTTGTGGATGCAGGAAATATTTTATGTTTCTTATATCAAAGATTTGGGAATATGAATAGCATTATTTCATTCAATTCTCAACAAGGAGAGGTCCATAATGAACTTGCAATTAGGTTCAGAGATGGAACAAATGAAAACCCCGAAGAAAGACATTTTATTGTTTTCCATCAACTAAAAAATACTTGGAAGACATTATATGAATCATATTATCGAACATGATAATATTACTACCCGAAGAGTCATTTGTGTCGTATTGTCGAATGAGATGATACCATTACTCTGAGGGTCAATTTTTATCATGTCGCCAATTGAGGCGATACCGCCACCTAGGAGATACCCAGAAGATTACCTATGTTGTTCGGTAAAACATTATCTTTGTTCGGTATAAGGGATGGCATCATTAGAAAGATGATCATGCATCAGGGAAGAGATTCATGCATCGCAAAAGAAGATTCATGCATCGCGAGAGAAGATTCATGCATTGCAAAAGAGATTCATGCATTGCGAGAGGAAGGAGTCATGCATCGCAAAGAAGATTCATGCATCGCGGGAAGAGATTCATGCATCGCGAAAGAAGATTCATGCATTGTAAAAGAAGTCATGCATCGCAAAGAAGATTCATGCATTGCAAGAGAAGATTCATGCATTGCAAGAGAAGATTCATGCATCGCAAAAGAAGATTCATGCATCGCGAAAGAAGTCATGCATCGCGGAGAAGTCATGCATAGCAAGAGAAAGGAGTCATACATCGCAAGAGAAGGAAGTCATACATCGCAAGAGAAAGATTAATGTATAGCAAGAGAAAGATTCATGTATAGCAAGAGAAAAAGTCATACATCGCAAGAAAAGGAAATCATGCATCGCAAGAGAAAGATTCATGCATAGCAAGAGAAAGAGTCATGCATCGCAAGAAAATGAGGTAAAGCATCGCGAGAAAAAAAAGTCATGCATCGCGGGAAAGAGATTTATGCATAGCAAGAGAAGGATTCATGCATCGCAGGAAAAAGATTTACGCATAGCAAAAGAAAAGTCATGCACAGCAAGAGAAAAGTTATGCATCGCAAGAGAAAAATTTACCCATCCCAAGAGGATCAACATCAACTGCATCATTTTTTCTTTGCAAAAACGATATCAAGAGAACCATCAACAACGACATCAAGAGAACCGTCAACATGTTACACCAGCTTATTTATTGCTTTGACATCAAATGAAGAGTACATTGAAGATTATATTACAAATATGAGACACAAGCTTTATTTGCTTTACATCAAACCCGATGGATTTTACACCGAATGTTCAAGGAGAGAAATTAAGTGTCAACACGGTAAAAGACACTATCTCTCCATTTGAGTTGCATTTTTATGCTAATGAATTTTATCTCGGTCTTTGTCTAGAGCATCCGAGGGAATGAATTCTCAAAACAAACCACAGGTGCGGACGACATCAAAAAAGATGTAGCACAACGTGAAACTTTTTCTTAGCAGCGAACTGGGACACAGTCCAAAGAGGAGTGCCAAACTCTTAAGACGCGAGCAGAGGAACGACTTCCACCACAATCAAACCACACCCCTATCAGAGGCATGTGGGTTTATCTTTGGGTTTGTCGGTTTCAGTTTCGCATCCGAAAATTTTTGGGTCTCTACCGGAAGCAGCTTTCCAATCTGAATGACAATGCACCAAGAGCTTTGGAAATTATGTCCGTGTAAGTTCTTAATTATGGGTGTGAAGTGCACCACATTCATGGCTAAGAAGTTGCAAGCCTCCTTTTCATACTCGGTTTATTTTGTCGCTCTTCTTGAACCAAAGGTTATCTTACATAACAGATTTCCTTTCCAACCGATTGAGTCGAACTACAAACAGCCTGATTCCTTGGGCTGAGGGATATGTAGGAAGAACCGATGATGAAAACTCGGTTGTATTCTAACATTCACTCTCAAGTTTTATTCCTGAGCATTCCAGTCCCTCTATAATTCGGTATCAGGATGGCTTCTAAATTCTTTCAAAATCGTGCGTCAAATCAAGCGTATCGAACTACAAGTGGCCTGAATTCTCATATACCCTGAGACATGTAGGAAACCCATTTCCTGGGTTCGGCATAATTCCTAAAAGTCCTTACCAAATCCTTTTTCCTAAGCTGAAGATGTGGTCGGTCAAAAATGGATTAGTTAATTTCATTTTCCTCAAATTTCTTGCATCAATCAAAGTAAAATGAGGGACAGTTGTTGACACCCAAATTTGGACCTCCACAATACAAATTAATCATCGAGCTTCCTAAATTCTAAATGGTTTGATATAATTGGCTTTATAAAATTCAAAATAATTTTCAAAGTCATTTAAGTAGTTTTTTCATTTTTATAATTTTAACTAATAAATATGATATTTTATATAATTATGTGTCTAATTAGTATATTTTATGAATGTTCGAAAATTGTCTCAAAAGGATTTTAGTTTCATTTAAATATTTGGTTATTTAGTTTAAATTAATTAATAGCTTATATTTTGAGATAATTAGCTTATAATTCAGTTAATTATTATATAATTATGTGTCTAATTAGTATATTTCATGAATGTTCGAAAATAGTCGCAAAAAGATTTTTGTTTAAATCAAATATTTGGTTAATTAGTTTAGTTACATAATATTTTATATTTTAAGTTATTTCATTTATAATTAAGTCAATTATTTTATTTTGTTGAAATTAAGAAGCTTATTGATTAATCTATATTAATTCATCTTGCTTAATTACTAGTCGAACTTATCCTAATCAACTAAGTTTGACTACATTTGGCTTTAGTTTAGATTCATATGGCCAAAGTTTAAATCCAATTCTAGCTTAATCAATTTTTAAAGGACCAAAATTTTGGTCCTTTTCTCAAATTTGACCAAAATCATGGCCCAACATTCCATTTCCTCAATACAATCAGCACGCCCAACCCACCCTTACTTCTATTCGATAATGTCTATTCCTTTGGCTAACTTGAACATATTCGTACTTTCCTATTGAATCTTAAACTCGTACTGCTCCCTGTGGGATTCTACCCAAACTCATTTAGTTGGGTTATTATACTGATTAACGATCGTTGACGCTTAGAATTGGATGAAGTGTCTTTGAAACGTTATTAATCAATGATCAAAACCTCTGAACATTCTTCTCATTTGGAGCAGTTGTGACATTGTTTCGATTACATGAAAAAACTGTCCTCCTTATTGTATGAGGCAACTGGATGGCTCCCGTGGTTTCAATGATGTTTATGTGCATATCATTCAAATCACCCATAATGTCATTTTTCCCATAGTGACTATCATTATCACTAAAGTGGTCACTCATGTTTTATACCTGCAAATCAGCAAACCACAACACCTGACATCAATCTACTACAATTAAGACAATTTACAAATTATTTTCTAAAATGGAATGCTTAGCCATCATTCCTCAGTGCAGCGCCATTTTTAATGATGCTCAAACTATCCTCAAAAACATTAAGAGAATAAGTGATCGTAGTCAATAAGAATACCAAATTAAGACTCGTGGTAGAACCCCATATGGAGTGACATAATGCAAGGAATTCTATCAAGATTTTAAGGTTGTAAATTAATTCATTTGCAGCAAGTAACAACAGTGGGTTAATGGTTCTACCAAATATACGAAAAAGATTTTGATATCACGAGTTACAATTAAATTAAAACTGTAGAGAATCAATCAATTAGAAAGCAATCTAGGGGTGCGGGGAGTAGAATTGATGTCAAATAGAGGTAATTGTGTTGCTAAATAGTTCTGGACAATCATGGATAGGCTGGGTCATCTTAAATGAAACTAATCTTCTCTCGATCTCATAGTGTCAATTCATAAAATCTTCTTTCGGTCTCATTTATGTGATTTACAAATCAACCCACTACCTTATGAAATTTCTCTTTCGAGCAGATTTGGAAAATATACCTCACCCATAATTTCTCTTTCAAGAAAATCATAGACATCAAACCTAAATTGCAAGCATTAGACTAATTACCCACTTCAGTCAATTTCTTTTGAGCATCAATCAAAGATATAAACTAGCATTAAGTTTGCAACCTTAACCCATGAATTAACCCCATGTCAATTAGTCCAAATCCATGAAAGAACAACAATAAAGTAGAGCAAAACATAATAACCACTACATTAAATCAACACCTAACCCCATAATTGTACCCCTAGGGTTGGGGTTTTAGTCACCCATCACAAAAGTAAATAAACTATACCTATCATAAAGAAAGTGATGGATGTGATCAAATTAAGCAATTATAATCAACACCCACTTTGATTTCAACTTCAATTTGTTAAATTCAAGAGCAAAAGTTATAACCCCAAAACTCAGAGTGTTTTTCTCAAGAGCATACAAAGTTAGGAACTCCAAAACTCTATTCTAAAAGTTTCAAAAAAAATCTTCTGTAAAAGTCTCTCTCCCAAAGTCTCCTTTGGGCTATTTATACTTTCCCAAAATTAGGCCCAAAATTCACTATGTGACCCCTTCGGCGATGTTAGGCAGGCTCGCTAAGCTGATTTGGTGGATCGTTGTTTGCTCCTTAGCTTGCCTTTCTCTTGATTTAGGCTTCAGGTGTTTCAACCTCAGTTGGTGATCACATTTTAGTCTGCTTTTAATGTCCGGTGAATCGCTGAGTACCACATTTGTTCGCCTTTTAATCCTTCATATTTTATCAAAGTCTTGTCACCTTCGACGATGGTAATTCAGTTCACCCATTACATTCGGTGAGTCATCGTTTCTTCATTCAATTCATTGAACTGCCTTGACAATTTCAATTGTGACTTTGGGCGAGGTTGTACCAGTTGGGTGATCCACTATTTTGGTTATGCGATGAACAGTGTGGAGTTTACACTTCTTTCCATGTTTTTGGCCTTTATTTCAAGTATTCATAATTGCATTTTCCTTTAGCATCATCAAAATATTATCATAATAGGACATAATTAGGCATTGAGGACACTAAATGTTGAACTAAATAGGCCCCAAATGAGTGTAAATCTACCACTTATAAGATTCTAACCTCAATTGGCACAACATCATTCTCATCATTCACTAAGAAACCCATACATGTTATGACAACGTTACTAATTGTAGTTTCCAAAGTTACAATGTTCATTATCTAGTCGTTCCTTTAATAATTCCACTCCAAATCGTCAAACCACTCCATATATCATATATACCACAAAAGTATTATTTTCGATGCTACGTAACTAACCCAAAAAAGATAACACATTCATGACGTCCCTGAAACCATTATTCATCTCAACATTCAATATCCTCAAGATGTATCATTGATCCATCATCCTACTCAACCCCTTTGAATAGCTAAACAATTTGAATCTAACCACGCATCCTTTCCATAAGTCTATCACTTCCACCTTAGTACCAAATCTACATCCAAGCCATGCACAACACATCAACTTCTCCAAGAACCACGTACAAGTCATCACTATAAATGAGAGAATGGAATGAAGCCATAAGAATCAGATCGGACCAATGACACACAATAGAAGTTAAAGAAGTGAAGATTTTTCCTAAAAGTCACCAGAGCCTCTCGAAGATAAGCCACAAATGTCTCTGCAGATCCTCAAGACTCTACTAGACATGACTTGTATACATGTGAGACCTATGAATCTGGGGCATTAATAGCATTTTTCACGACCCAAAAATGGATGTGATGAAAATCGTCTTATCCCACCAAGACAAGTCAACCTAAAACACAAATATCACAAAAAATACAAATGTAAAACAGATTGAAATCTCAAACTATCATAAATGCGGATAACTAAGTCAACTTAATAAAACCCCCAAAACCTTGTGGTCACGTTCACAAGCCTCTAATGTATTATAATAGATTTGAAAGAAAACACAAGTCGCAAATGATGTTGTCTCTAAAGTAGAACAAGATCATAAATAGGAGTAAGACGGTCCATCGCGATGACAAATATCTACCTCACAAATTTCCATAAGAGAATAGAGAGTATCACGAAGATCTAGGCTCGTAACCTACACAATTGTAGAAGCAAAGGGTGAGTACCAAACCGCATGGTACTTAGCAAGCAAACTCCTAAGAACAAGGGATGCAATGCAGGTACGTTAGTTTATGCCTTGTCTGATAGTGTTTGATCCCCCCTAATTGGCCCTTCATCTTTTCATTATGGTGATCTAAGTTCTTAGAGTCAAGGACTAATTTTTAGGTCTTGGATTTGTTCGTTGAACTAAATTAGACATTGGGTACGATATCATCTTCTCTGATTTTGCATAAATTATTATGTAGGTTGTGGTAGAATTTGTTAAATATGTCTCTAACTCTTCATAGATTGAAAGATACACTTGCTTGAAGTTGGACCTTGTGCAAGAACTAAATGTACGGTTCGTACCTTCCCCTGTATGGGCCTCGCCTTCCACCTACGACTAAGGTACATCCCGTACTTTCCATGTACAGTAAATACATGGCTCCTCCAATGTTGCGCATTAGTTACTTCACTCCATAGCCCATCCGCGACTCAAGGTATGACCCATACATGCAACCTACTACCATACACCATACTTGGCATAACCCCTTCAAACTTGATCTATCCATTCTTTAATTAACTTAAACACAAATGATACTTCCAAGCATAAATAGGTCCTCCAAAAACCAAAGAACCACCAAAGACAGAAGTCGAATGGTTCAAATCTAAGCTCGAAAGTACGGGGTATTACACATCACCTCTCCTATATAATATGCCACATTGATTCTATTGATGGTGGACTCTATTCACACATATCAAGATTTATTCTTAGCCATAGTTTTCATCATGAAGAGTCAAATTTCATCGAAGAGAACATGTTCCTAAGGAAGCAAGTGTCATAGTTCTCTAGTTCTATGACTGATTCTCTGTTTGAAATATTGTAACCTTTTACTTTACTAAACATTTTGTAATAGGTATTTGTTCCTAGAGTGGTAAAGGCTTTTGATATTATGGTATTGCGGTATTATGGTAGAATCTTGAAAGGGACAATTGTACTAGGAAGGATAAGGTAATAAGGCGTTAGTCTATTTTGTTTTTGCTCGAGTTTTAAGTGGAGATTTGAGGCAAATCTCACAAAGGTTGGTCGTAGTGTTTTTTACTCCCTTGAGGAAGGAGTTTTCCATGATAAAAATCCTTGTGTTGAATATATTACCAAGGTAGGTCGTAATTATTATGTAATGATTTGGTGTGTTGTTGTATTGAAGCTCTAGGTGCTACCGATTTATCTCATTATGGCGAGCAAATGAAGTAAATGCATTTTCTTGCTCAAGTTGAAGAGAAGAGGGAAAAAAATAATAGTATTTCACAAACTACAATGGTTGCAAAAAGCATTTTTATTGCCATGTTACAAATGTCAATAGTTCAAACATGAAAAAGAAAAGAAAAATATCTTGGTAAGGAATTAAAGCCTCAGGAAAATTGGGCAATAACTGGTCAGCTCTCTATTAGTGGTAGCTCTTTATTAAAACCTTGGCTTGAGCACCTCCTTGAACATATACAAAAGTGAGTTCTGAACCAGGTTTTAGTATTTTAATCCATTGAGGAAGCTCATATGTGTTCTTCTCTGGGCATGGACTAAGCCCCCACAATGATCCTGAAAGGTTTTCAATTATTAACTTAAGATTTGTGATTTGCTTTTGAGATGTGTTCTTCACCACCACTCTGTGCTTGTAGTAAGTTGTTGGACCAATTGTCCATGTAGAAATTATGGAGTGCAAGAATGTCACTGGTGCACCTGCAAGAAATATCACTTTTTAATTTTCTAATTATTGTATCATTGCAAAAATGAAAAGAACTTGCTATGATAAAGATTTTAATCTTAATTTGGTTGGTAGTCTGATTTATAGTTCTCGCTTTTCCTCATTTGTTCAGTTTTATCCTTTTTCTGTGCGGTGGGTGACACGAAAATGTATAAAAAGAGAAATGAAAGTGAAATGTCATATTGCTAATGGTACAAACCTGGAGCTTTATAGTTTGATGATTCTGGAGCCTTGTAGTAGGGTGTTGATGGCTGTGGGTGATAGGAAGCTGCAGAATACAAACGTCATTACTTGTGGTAAGTATTCAATAGTTGTGAACCAAAAATCAAGCTTCGTCTCGGCTTTTCTAATGCTTTAAAGTATAGTTACCAACCTGGAGGCTTCTGGTATGGTGTTGGTGATGTATGACGATAAGAACCTGTAATTTAAAGCCAAACTTACTAACTGTATGACAGGACAAGGTTGAAAATCTTGATTAGAAATTGAAATTTTTATTTAAAAGCTTACCTGGATAGCCTGAGAGGGACTGCAACTTGACGAAGAGTCCTATAAGAGGAGCTGAACCAGATAATGTTGGTTCAGTTTGTTCATAATTGGACCTGTCATCACTGAAGTCATCAGTTTTGCTTGGACCTCCCAAAAGGGCACCGTGGATAATATTGGGATTTGCCTGAGGGCGGCGATACCAAGTCTCAAATCCTTCTATACAACTAACAGCAGTATGTAGTACTGAAATAGGGGCAATGGAGGCGCCTCTGTGGTGAACGTGGATTGGGTAGTTTTGTCCATAACCAACTAAGTAGCTAATGGCCTTGGGATTTTTACCAAGAATATAATCAGCCTGAAGAATTCAATATCATGAAGTCGGTTAAAATAATGAAATCCATCAACTAAAATATCTACTATATTCAACAGTATCACAATTTCCTACTTCTTTCATAAAAAGTAGTAGAAGGTGAAAATGAACTCAGGTTATGCTCAAGTAATAGTTCAGGCTGTGTGTTGAAATGCGCATACCTGTGATTTAGCAAATGAGAGGACATCTGATGGTTGAACTTGACCTTCAGGACATGTTAATACAATTTTTTTCTCAGAAAGATAATCGGAGTACATGGCGAGTAGGAAAGCAGCTGATGAAGCGTATTGCAGATTATTCCATTCACGAACATAGATCAGGCCTCCTGAAAAACATTATTGAGAAAAAAAACAATGTTTACTAACTAATCAATATATAGACGCAGAATTTTAGAAAAAATTCTATCCAACATTACTGACCAGGAGTCAGGGCTACGTTGTATCCATCATTTTTCTGCAAACAAGCACAGGTAAAGTAATCTGCTTTAGCCTGATACTGTTTCAATGTTGGAGTGTATGATCCACCAGCTCCGTCTAAGAGAATCTACACATTAAAAAAACGCAAGACCTTATCCGATTAGCTAAACCACATTGCAACAAATTAATTCCAAAAGTAACTGTTTTTTTCTATTTTGAAACTAGGACATCTCCAACTATTGCAATTACCTTGGTCAGAAGAATTTGAACACCAGCATACTTGTTGTCCCAGGAAAATTCCTTGACTGCCCATCCAGTTCCTCCCAAAGATACCGCATTGTCCACCACATACTTTAAGTAGTACTCATCATAAGTTGCTCGATAGAGCCATGCAGCAGCCCATAGAAGCTCGTCCTAATACATCATGATCAACAAAGTTGATGTGAGCAAATTTATAAGTTGAACTTGCGTTAGGAAGTTGTGTGGGAGTAAAGGATAATGAAAATTATTACTAACCGAATAACCAGATGATGTGTAGAATGCTTGAGCATTTGGAATGGAATCATCATACAAACCTCTGAAGGTATCCGCAAATGAGAATAGCTGCAAAGGGTGGTCAATTGAACACTCTTGATAAAATTATACATATTCATAAATTAAATGTGAAATTAAGACCTTTGAAGACACAGAGTTTATGTTTATATTAAGGTGTACCTGTTTTGCATGGACTAAAAGGAGATTAGAGTAGGAAGAGTCATAAGGCTTGAATGCAAGAGAGGCAGCAGCCAAAGCAGCAGCAGCTTCACCAGCAAGGTCAGAACCAGGGTGGCTAGGATCAAGCTTGTAAGCAGTTCTTGGTGTTGTCATATCTTCTGCTCTCTCCCAACAATAGTGATCAGAATCACCATCTCCCACCTGAAATTTTCACCAACCAGACTAATACATTTATATTTTTATACTCCATAAACTTCCCAACTTGAATGTTAAATTATTATAATACCCCCAACTAAAATCATCCTCAAACTTCAATGTTAAATTACTATAATACTCCAAGCTAAAAACATTCAATTTTCTGTACCTTCTATATTTTATGTTTATATTTATTTTGTTATTTATATTATATTACAAGCAGACAGTTTTTTACATTTGACTTTTGTGATAAGTCGCAATAAGCACATATTCATCCTACCCTTTGTTTACTATAAAAAGAGGGTTTCTCTCATTTTTAAACATACTACCTTAAAAACAAGTCTTTAAAACTTGTTTCTTTAAAATTCAAAGTTATATTAGTGCACATTTTATAGTGGTTCCTCTATAGTTTAATTGCTTTATGAAAAAAATCTTATTATTTACTTAAGTAATGATTCAGGTAAACTGATACAGATATACATTGATATGCCTCCCACCCACCCCCTCCTTAAAAAGAATTAGATTATACATGATTTTGAATTGTTCATGAATAAATTTGATGGTGCATCAATTTTTTCAAATTATTTTCAGATATTCTTTGTATTGTGAAGAAACATTTTGATGCAATCAACATCTTAGATATATCACATATGCATTATTTAATATATATGTGCAACACACGTATCGAAAAACTAGTTATACATGAAAATTATGAAAGATAAGTAATTAAATAATACTAGGCATCTGGGATATTCAAATCAGTTACAAAAGTTTCAAATAATGTCAATATACAATTTTCCCAAAAACGTTACATGATCCTATAGTTGTGATCTAATAGATCATTCATGTACCAGATATCAAATGAAGGGGTAACGTGCAAGTGATGTATACTATGTATTACTCGATAAAACAATAGTTGGCATTTTCAAGAGGCAGGTGACCAAACTATTGCAAGTTGAAACAAATTTAAATGTAGTTGGGGGGTAGAGAAGAAGAATTTAATTACCTGAGCCCAGAGGACATTGGGCTGAGTATGGGCTTTGATGAAGTAATCAGTACCCCATTTAATAGCAGCCAAGGTATTTCCCATCTGATTAAGGTCTGCTATTTCCTTCCTGTAGTCAACAACACTCCATCCTAGCATTGTCAAACTATATGCCATAGGCAATCCAAATTTTACATGATCTCCTGCATCATAGTACCCTCCCACCAAATTCACCTGCATACCCCATATCAACCATTATTTTAATTAATTACATAACCTATATTATAAATCAGAATATATACTATATATGAATAAGTCTTACCCCTTGGAGAAAACCATCCTTAAGGCCTGAATCGCCGCGCCATTTGACACGTTGATTCGGTGGCAATTTTCCAGACCTTTGTGCCTCAAAGAATAGCAAGGTTTTGTCCATGGCATCTCCATAGTTAAAATTATAAGACACGGCCTCCAAAGCCAGTAGGCCAACTAACAACACAGAAATAACTTGTAACTTTGATGATATTCCCATTCTTCTTCTTTCTCTAAAACTATAAAATTAGAATCAAATTAAAGAAGATATATATAATATATGTGCATGGAGATATATATATAGATGAGATTTTGTTTCTATAATTAAGTATCATTAAGGTGGTAGCCTACACGTCCGTAGACTAATAACTTAGTTTGAGCTCCCCACGTCTTCTTACCATATATTCTCATTAATATTACATGATTGACGCCTTGAGGAGATTTCTACGTGCATCTCACCTCTATTATTTATATTTGACTTTATTTTTTTTGCTTTTCTTACCTTATAGCAAACTGACATCTGGAGGATTGCTTTGACTACACAAGTTACTTTTAACATAAAATATTACTCCCTATATAATTTTAGTTTTTCCTTTAATAGTTTGCTTAGTTAAATATCTTCTTCTTTATTACTCTTTCCGTTTCAAAAAGAGTGGTCTAGTTTAACTTGACACGAAGTTTAAGAAAAATAAAGACTTTTAAATTTTGTGGTTCTAAATTAAAGTTATGTCAAATATACAAAATTGTCTTTTAATCTTGTGGCCTTAAACATGCCACGTGAAAAGCTGAAACTAAAATGTTACAAAAGAAAAATCATTCTTTTTAAAACAAATTAAAAAAGAAAGGTGATCATTTTTTTAAAACGGAAGGAGTACTATTGTTTTCCACTAAATTGTGTACTATTTCAGTATTAATCTTCATGTTATTCAATTTGAACATATTTAACCTTTAATTGTTTAGATATGTGATTTTGGCACGTAATGCTAACGGAAAGTTAAAACTGAAGGAATACTCCCTCTCTCTCAATTTATGTGGCATATATAGTTGGAATTTCGAGATTTAAATTTTTAAATATTGATAATGAATTCGGACATAGAATTTATTTATTTTATTGAAATAAACTTTATATGTCTGAAAACTACGTAAAGAATATTTAAAATCACAATAACAACGTCACTTAATATATCTAAAAGATATATGCAAGACTTTCAATTCAAAGAAAAATTTATTTGACTCTCGAAATTTCAACTTTGCCGAGATGAATTAAGGGAGTAATTATTTTAAAAAAAACAAGCAAAGAGAAAGTAACTGGAATCTCTCAACGTGGCAAATTTGGAATGGTGGTTCTTCCTCGGTCCAAAAAGAGATGACCAAAATTAAGATCCCTCCTTTGCCGCTAATCTCTGGTGTTGTTTGTTCAATAATTTTTCATTTTTACATGTTCACTTTATAATATATGTTTATCCTAAAAAATTTATAGTTAAATTTATATGAGGCCAAGAGCAAACGTCCAATCAAACTCTTTTTTAGATTCACTTACCAGCGGGCTGAATAATAATTATTCAATAAAAATAAATAAATAAAAGAAATTAAGTGCAGTAAAGAGTTAGGAGTGTAGATCTAGATGTTCCAATAACGTCATTTGGTCTGTATATTTTCATAATGCAGATATAGGTATTCAGGGTAATCAACAGGCGTTCCATTTATACCACTTGGAATTCCAGAGTTGCTTTGGTGGGCCTCCTTGTTTTCGGATGATTGCCCATTTATCTTTAAGTTTTGTTAGGATATCGTGGGTCTTGTCTCAACTTCCATCGCATTATTTTAGAGGTTTCATAGACAATAGTAGTTGAGGAGTCTTTTTACCATTCCCTTGTTGATGTTTTAAAGACTATGAGTTGAACAATTATGTTCATTTGAGTATAGTGAGTAAAATATTTTATTTGTGATATCTTATGAGTTGAATTTGTTTTGAGATTTCTATTGTTGAGAAAGTCTTCTGCTGAGTATTGAGCCAGGACAAGGATTCGCTTGGGGATCAGCAATGGTTTTTGAGTGTCAGTTACGTCCGAGATGTAGGCTCGGGGAATGACATTAATGAAAGAAAAGACTTCCTTCTTGAAAAAAGAAGAACACTGTTAAGAGTAGATAAGTTGTAGCGTTTTTGGTGCTTTTCAGCGAGTCGCAAAAAATGTCCTTGAAATGGCTGAAAGAGTAAGTATTTATAGAGAAATCTAAGACTTCTAAGCCAAGCATTTGGGTGGGATTCTGAGTTTCAAAATTTGAACTTGGTCAAACTCGAACGTTGGACTCACTGGATAAGTTTGCAGGTAGAATTACAAAAGAAAAAGAGAGCTTGGAGAAATTAAGTGAGAGACAGATGTTCTTACTAGAAAATGGAGAGGCACAACTCTTATCTATGGACAAAAGAGATTGGAACTTTCTGAAAATGATGAAGAAGACAAAAGAGTCGGTATCGTGAGAGAGGCGCGTTAGCTAGACAATCTGGACAGTTAAGTCATGTTTAGGGTTAAAAAGTATTATGGGACTTAACGTTTGGGCAAAAATATGGGCTGAAGCGTGCTAGAATAAATGGGCTAGTTAAGAATTTGTTGATTTTCCTTTCTTCTTTTAAATTATTTTAGGCTTCTAACTTAATAACTAACATAATATATGTTAAAAGATGATAACTAATAATTTATATGATAAAATAGCATTATTACAATTTTAATCTAATATAAAATACAAATACAAATAAGAATTTATAGTTAATTAAATAAGTAAGAAACTTGAAAAAAAGGGCGACAACAATTAATTATTTTAAGAAGGTATAAAAATGATAATAGTAATTTCAGTAATAAAATATATAATTTTAGTAGATAAATAGTTGTAGTAGTAAAAATAATTGTGAAAAAGAATAATTTGATACGTTATTAAATTAGAAGCTCGAAAACAATGAATTAGAAGAAAGGAGGGTCAAAATTAGGTGTCAACAGTTTGTCCCTCTTTGACCAGAGAGGATGTAAGAATTTTTGGGCAAAAAAGTTGACAAAGCAACCAATTATGTCCCGACCAACAAATACGACCTTGGGAGAATATGAGCATTGGATAAATTAAGAAGTAGAGGATTTTGAGAACAAGGTAGGTGCAAGCTTACAAAAGTTGCCTAGTATTGAATTATGATGTTACTGGGTATTGTGATCTAGGAGAGTATTCAAGATTGGAGTCGAGTAGAGTTGGAGGTAGACTTTTGGCCTTTGTTGGAAAGCTAAACTTCCTCAACAAATTGCCCCAGTTCACTGCTTAGATAAAATTTCACGTTGCATTGTGTCTCTTGTTGTTGTATGTACATTGTGCTTCTGCCAAATCTTGATAAAATTGTTAGGAAATAATGTAAAGCTAGAAATATAAATAAATATCTTATGATAAATGTCATAAGAAAGATGCATCCTTTTTGAATCAATATTCCAGATACAATTAATCGAGTATATTGCATTTTCTTTAATAATAAACAATTGCTTCAGATTATGCGCCTGCAAAGTCTCATTAGTAAAAGATATATATATATATATATATATATATATATATATAACTGACTTTTTCAAGAAATTTAAAATG
>JAJOOH010017803.1:0-23236 GCA_029582605.1 Solanum gracilifrons
ATCAAAGGTAGCATTTATTTCATTTGGTTGGATCTTTCATTTAGGCGATTTGTGGACTTATCAGAACAAGGGCCTATGATCACCTCCTAGCTTCTAAAATGAATTGGCTTAGTAGGACTAACCAGGCAAGTTCTAGTTTTGCAGAATAACTGTTTGAACAATCATTATTCTCACACACACTTGGCACATAGTTTCATTATCAAAATATTAGATTACCCAGTTCACGTTTCAGCTTAAGTTATGCCATCAAGTTGATTCATTATCATGTCATACTCAAAGCCGACACATTCAACTTGTCTTAGCCTACCAATTCTAGCACACAACACAATTTGGACGGGTTTTGTTTTATAAGCCATCATGCTTCAATCTTTTTCATGCTTCTATACATACAATCCTAACACATGCCGGTTCAACAGAAATTAAACAGTCTCTTGAGGAAAAAGAACACAGACAAGAAAACCCCAAGAGAGGATTTATGAGTTGGGTTACTCAGACTTCACACTGTCACTCACAATCCATTTACCCCACCCCCAACAAAATAGATGTTATTGTCCCCAATGCATGCAAGAACAATAAAAGATAGTGAATTGGGTGAAGCAAACCTGTGGCGCATAGCAACGACGAATCATGCACGAGCGGGTGGGTTCGATTTCCCGGAGCCTACTGGAGCAATAGTAGGGCCCACATCATCCATCATAGCACCATCAGTGGTACTCACAACAGGAGGGACCTCTACAACTTGGGCAGAACTCGATGCCCCTGCAACACTCTCACGCACCATCTGTTGGCGCAACTGTTCATCTAGAATCGAGGCCTTCTTGGCCTCCTTCTCCTGCCTACGCTGTCTCTTTTGTGCGTTTTCCTCCTCAGTGCGATTAGAACGGTGCCTCTTACCTTTGGCATGTGTAGGCTCAAGCCCCTCCTGGGTGGTCCCACTGAATAAAACATCCAGCACCATATCATCAGCCAGTGCAGTAGGTGCTGCCTGAGGCTCAACTGTAGGGGCGACAAGAATGGCATCAACGTCGGTTCAGAGACTAGCTAACTCAGCCTGCAAAGAGAATAGATCTATGGCCGGGGCTGATCGCTCGAGGACTCGCAATTCAAAAGCATCAAGACACTTATTTACTGCCTGGACCTTCCGATCCATCATGCCCTCCATCCTTCGCTCCAATCTGACCTCAGACTCGGCTATCGACTTTTGCATCCAAGGCTGGATGTGATGCAGCAGCATGGCCATCTGAGCCTCCAATTTCTGTACTCTGGCTAACGGGACAACAATAGCTCCTAACTGTGGTATGGACTGGGATGAACTAGGAGCCATACTAGAAGCCTGGGAAGAGGAGACCGGGACAGTATCAGAGTGAGCTGGTAGAATGGGATCACCATCCTGTGCCTGCCCCACTGTGTCTGCAAGATCTGCTCCCAGGGGAGGTACCTCAAAATGGGCTCTCTGCGAGGTGCCGCCACATTTGCCTCATCTCGAATGAGGCCTTTATCTAAAGTCCTTGTATGGTGGATCAACCTATCACAATGCCAGATCGGCACACCAGAGTCCTTGCACAATTGAAAAATCAAACATGGAAAGGGGTAAGTAGTGGAGGTCTTGAATGCCCTCTCGTGAATCTCTGCCAGCAGCATGCGGGCAAAGTCAATCTCCACTCCTGTTACCAGTGCTGCAACCATGATCGCTCTGTCACATGTGAGTTGGTTATCAGCTTTTGTCGGCGACACCCTGTTATGCACCAACAACCAGAAGAACTTGGCCACAAAATTCATGTGGCCTTTCGGATACCTAGCCGAGGTGCGGCGACTCACTCTGCACGCTCGCCATCTGCAGCAATGTACTTAGCCAACCATAGTATTACAGCGTCTCGCTATTCAACATTCCTCTGGAAAGCACCGCTCCGCACGATGTCCCATCTGTACTCAAACTCCACTGTGTTTAGTGACCAAGAGTGACCTATGGTTGGACCATAAAGAAAGCGGCTGATAGTGGCATGTGATATGTCCACCGGACAACCCCGGACCACAGTGGAAGTTAGAGTATCTTGGTCCATGGGCTTTGACCTCTTGGAGATCGAGCCACGGAAAGTGGCAACATAAGAGGCGTATAACTCTCGCACAATCTCCTCACTATAAGTCCCAGGGTCTCGAGCCATCCAATCACACTTGTGAAGGTTAAAAAGCCAGTGGATGTCAGGGACAGTGTGCAAGCTCCCTGTGAGGACTCTGCGCTCCACTGTAATAAGTCGGGCCATCTTCCCTTTGTTATTTCTCATCTTGGCATCCCGGTAGATTTTCCATTGGCCCTCAACACACCATCTGTTTGGCTTGCCGGCGGCCACTGGAGTAGGATCCTCATTCCTTGGTGCTGGTACAGACTCCGAGCTAGTGGCCTCATCAAACGAGGCAGCTTGGTCATCCTGGCTGGATCTTGTGGTTGACTTGGCCTTGGACCCCGAACCATGGGCAGACTCGGACCCTGAAGCATGGCTGGACTCAGAGCCCGAAGCATGGGCAGACTCGGAGCTAGAGGCAAACCCAGTAGCTGAATTGGAAGCAGCCTCAGTTGGTGACCCGATCAGTGTGTGCTCCTCATCAGACTGAGAGACAGTGACTACGTCGGTGACCACCTTCCAGGAGGTGCCTCTGGTGGCTCGGGGTGCTTTGGGGGAAGTCCTTGTGTTGGGAGGAATGTATGCTGGATCTTGTTTCATGTCCGTGTCCTCATCAATTAACCTGAAGCTAGGAGCAACAGATTTTGACTTGCCCTATTTTGCGTAGGTGACTAGCTTCTTGGGTGCCATCGTACCTGTGGAAGCAATATTAGTGACAAAACTAACCATAAACAAACAAAAAAACTTTTTAGAACTATAAACGAACAGTACCAAAGTCCCAAGAAAATTTCAGACAGAGGCTACAGTGGTTATCCACGGAGGAGACCTACGGTCCGTAGACTGATCTACAGTATGTGGAACCCTTCTGTGGATCAGAGGACCAACAATATTGGTCACAGATGGAAATCACAGATTTACAGAACGGTCTGTAGATTGATCTACGGACCGTAGTTCACATCCGTGGTTTCATATTTGGTGAGATTTTCAAGTGCATCAACCCACGAACCTGATCTACGGTCCGTAGATTGATCTATGCTTCGTAGACGGGGTATCGTGGATGCGATCTGTGCCAGGTTTCAGCCAATCTTGATTTGCTAGTCCACATCTTAGATCATATTCAACAATATCCTAGCTAACCATGCATTTCAACATTGAATCATGCTAGTTTGTCATTCTCAAGATTCCGATTAATCATTTGAACAAGTATTTAAGACAGACTTTGGAACCCTAGGTCGAAACTTACATGTAGACTCATAATCACATACAACAAGGAAACAATCACTATCTATGATTCCAAGGGTATTGTAACTTCCAATTTTATCATGCAATTTCATCTAACAATTACCCAAGGTCAAGACCCAACTCCTGACTTTCTATATTCAATCTATGAACCGAAATTAAAAGTGAGGTGAAAGTCTATTACCTTACAAGCAACGAGGAGTGGGGTGATTGCGTGACGACACTAAGCTTAGCAAGACCAAGGAATCACCTCTTCGTTACTAACCCAACACCAGATCCTTTTGTGGAATATGGAATGAGTTGTATTCGTAAATGGAAAGGAATTGTGGGAATTATGGGGGAGTGGAAGGGATGATTTTATGGGGGAGTGGAAGGGATGATTTTATGGGGGAGTTATGGAGTGATTTAGGGAGGTTATGGGATGGTGAAATGGTTGGAGAGTGAATGGAGGGAAGTGGAAGTGATTTTAATTAGGGGAGTTTTTTAAATGAGGGGGTCCGGGTCGGGTTAGACAGAACTAGGATTTGGACTCACGAGACCCCGTCTACGGTCCGTGAGTCGATCTAGGGTCCGTAGATGAGGACCGTAGATCACCCTTACACTTCGAAAAATTTAGAGACATACCTGGGGTCTACGGACACCATCCACGGTCCGTGGATTGAATGACGGACCGTCGATGGGGTCTGTAGACCTCTGCACCAGAACATTTTCTGCAGATTTTTCATGGTGTACTTGCACATGTGGCAACCAATAGGCTATTCTTTTTACATTTTCTGGACACTTTTTAGACACGGACTCTATGCTAATTCTAGCCAACACTAAAAAAAAAAAACTAAAACACCTATCAAAATTGATACAGAGACGCAATTAAACAAAGAAAACTACTAAATGGAAAACAAAAACCTATCGTTGGCTAGATTGTACATCTTGGGTTGCCTCCCAAACAACGCTTGATTTAACGTCGCGGGACGACGCAAGTTTCTTGATTACTCAGACTTCATCAAGATTGTAGGCTTCCATCACTTCTTGCACACTTTCAGCATTTCCCAGATAGATCTTGATCCTTTGCCCATTTACTATGAACCTTGTTCCTTCTCTATTCTCAAGCTCAACCGCTCCATGGGGGAGCACTTTTGTGAGCAAAAATGGCCCAGTCCATTTGGACTTGAGTTTGCCTGGAAACAAGCGCAACCTAGAGTTGAATAGAAGCACAAGATCACCAACCACAAATTCATGCTTTTCAATTCTTTGATCATGATACCGCTTCATCTTCTCTTTGTACAAGGCTGAACTTTCGTAAGCTTTCAGGCGGAACTCATCAAGCATATTCAAGTCATTCATTCTTTAATTTGAAGCGGCGCCCCAATCCAAATTTAGCTTATTCATTGCCCACATCGCCTTATGCTCTAACTCTATCGGTAAATGACAAGACTTTCCATATACAAGTTGATAAGAAGACATACCTATGGGGGTCTTGTATGCAGTGCGATAGGCCCATAGAGCATCATCAATCTTCCTTGACCAATTCGTTCTATTAGCATTTACAGTCTTTGCCAAAATCTGTTTAATTTCTGTGTTGGACACTTCAACTTGCCCACTAGTCTGTGGATGGTAAGGGGTGGCTACATTGTGGCGGACACCATATGTCTCAAGTAGTGCCTTGAACAACTTATTACAAAAGTGAGAACCTTCATCGCTAATAATAGCCCTCGGTGTACCAAATCTGGAGAAGATATTCTTTTTCAAGAATGCGGTGATACTTTTGCCTTCATTGTTGGGGAGCGCAACTGCTTCCACCCATTTCGATACATAATCAACCGCAACAAGAATATACTTCATCCCATATGAACTCACAAATGGACCCATAAAATCAATGCCCCATACATCAAACAACTCTATCACCAATATAGGATTCATAGGCAGCTCTTGCCTCTTTGAAATCCCACATTCTCTTTGGCAACGATCACAGGACTTGACGAAATCATGAGCATCTTGGTGGATGGTAGGCCAGTAGTACCTATACTGCAAAATCTTATGTGCAGTTCGAATACCAGTATGATGCCTACCAACAGGCGACGAATGGCATGCTTCACGTACACTCAACATCTCAATTTCAGGCACACAGCGACGAATAATCCCATCAGCACAACTACATTACAAGTAAGGCTCATCCTAGAAGAATTTCTTCACATCATGCATAAACTTTTTCCTTTGGTGAAAAGACAAATCAGGAGGCACAATATCTTTTGCCAGATAATTAGCAAAGTCTGCGAACCAAGGAATCAAGTCATGAGAAGCAGCCAATACCTGTTCATCTGGAAAAGCATCATTAATTTCAGCCCTATCTTCAAGATTTAGCGTAGCCTCTTCCTCTAATCTGGACAAGTGATCGGCAACTTGATTTTCGGTTCCTTTTCTATCTTTTACCACAAAATCAAACTCTTGCAGCAACAATACCCATCTAATCAATTTGGGTTTTGCATCCTGTTTCGCCATCAAATACCTCAATGCAGAATGGTCAGTATGCACTATGACCTTAGTATCAAGCAAGTAGGATAAAAATTTCTCTAATGCAAAAACCACCGCAAGAAGTTCTTGTTCAGTCATAGTGTAATTCTTCTGGGCCACATTTAGAGCTTTGCTAGTATAGTAAATAGGGTGAAGAATTTTCTCTCGCCTTTGTCCCAATACTACACCAAGCGTCACTCCACCCGCATCGCATATTACCTCAAACGGTTGTCCCCAATCCGGTGAAATAATGATAGGTGCAGTAACCAACTTCTCCCTCAACTCTCCAAATGCTCTAAGACAAGCATCATAAAAATAGAACTTACATTCCTTCTCGAGCAATTTGCACAACAGATGTGCAATTTTTGAGAAATCTTTGAAGAATCTCCAATAGAAACCTGCATGCCCAAGAAAACTTCTAACACCTTTTACAGAAATGGGTGGCGGAACCTTTTCTATTATTTCAACTTTAGCTCTATCAACTTCAATACCTTTCTCTGAAATTCGATGACCCAACACTATACCTTCTTTGACCATAAAATGACACTTCTCCCAATTCAGAACCAAGTTGCAGTCTTCACACCTTTTAAGCACCTCGGCCAAATGATCCAGACAACGATCAAAAGAATCACCTACAACTGAAAAATCATCCATGAACATTTCAATAGTGTATTCCACCATATCAGAGAATATAGACATCATACAACGCTGGAAGATTGCTGGAGCATTGCACAACCCAAATGGCATCCGCTTGAACGCAAAAGTCCGATAAGGGCAAGCGAATGTGGTCTTCTCTTGATCTTCTGGAGCTATAGAAATTTGATTGTAGCCTGAATACCCATCAAGAAAACAATACCAACCCTTTCCTGCAAGTCTATCTAACATCTAGTCCATGAACGGCATAGGAAAGTGGTCCTTTTTCGTCCACGCATTCAACTTCCGGTAATCCATACAAAATCTCTATCCAGTAACGGGCCTCATTGGAACGAGCTCATTTCTTTCATTTGGAACCACAGTAGTACCACCCTTTTTAGGCACGCACTGCACATGACACACCCAACTACTATCTGCAATGGGGTAACTAACTCCTGCATCCAGCCACTTGATGATCTCCTTTTTAACTACCTCTTGCATAGATGGATTTAATCTTCTCTAGTGCTCGATACTGGGCTTATGATCTGGCATGAGTTAGATTTTGTGAGAGCAAATACCGGGAGGAATCCCAATAATATCTGCAATTGTCCACCCAATAGCTCGCTTGAACCTCTTTAACACAGTCACCAAGCACTCTACTTGTCCCGCATTCAAATCTACCGCAATGATGACCGGCAAAGTATTCTCTCTGCCCAAATATACATACCTCAAATGCGGTGGTAGAGCCTTAAGTTCCAATTTCGGTGCCTTCACAATAGATGGTCTTGCGGGCGGGGACTCGCGATTCTTCATGTCTAACTCATACTTCTTTTGTTTGGACCGATATTCACACCTATCGAGTGCGGCTACCAACTCATCATACTCTCAATACCATCACTATCGAAATTCATCATAACTGCTGCTAAACCCTCAACACCTAGTCGCTCTTCAATTTGCACTTCTGTCACACTCTCCACTCTGTAAGTTATAGCAGATACCTACAAATATTGAAAGTTGCTTCTTCATTATTTAGTCTGAACTTCATCTGTCCCTTTTCCATATCAACCAACGCACGCCCTGTGGCAAGAAATGGTCTCCCAAGGATGATGGGAACCTCAAAATCAACCTCACAGTCAAGAATCACAAAATCTGCTGGAAAAATGAAAGACTCCACTTTTACTAGCACATCATGGAGTACACCAATTGGCTTCTTTACAGTTCGATCGGCCATTAGCAAACGCATTGCAGTGGGCTTTGGGTCCCCTAGGCCTAACTTCTTGTAAATAAATAATGGCATGAGGTTGATGCTAGCACCTAGATCACACAACACCTTAGCAAAGTGTAACAACCATATAGTGCATGGGATCGTGAAAGTACCAGTGTCTTCTTTCTTCTGCACAAGAGATATTGTAGCAATAGCGCTACAATGCTGCAATCTATCATCATCTTCAAAACTCACAGACCTTTTCTTTGTCACCATATCTTTCATAAACTTCGCATATCCAGGCATTTGCTCCAAAGCTTCTATCAAAGGAACATTGATCGAAAGCTATTTCAACATAGAAATAAACCTGCGATATTTACTATCTTCAGTCTTCTTCACTAACCTCTGTGGAAAAGGTGGTGGAGGTCTAGGTGTGGGGACCACTTTCTGAGATATCTCCGCTTCTTGCTCTGTTGCAGTCTCAGACTCATCTCTAACCTCTACCACATCATCTTCTTTTCTAATCTCAGCATCCACCACAGACGGCATAGGTGGATCTATGGTTTGCTTACCCCCTCGAGTAGTAACTGCCATACAATGACCATCATTCTGTGGATTCTGGATGGGGTTGCTAGGAAATTGCCAGGTTGACGTGGGTTCACTGTAGTAGACAACTGAGTTATCTGTTGCTCGAGATGCTTTATTGACACTGCATGGGCATCAACCTTTTGACCAATACCAGACAAGTCATTTCTCATCTCCTTCACATTTTCATCAGTTGCATCAAACCTTCTCATCATCTTATGCATCATATCATCAATACGCACCAGATTTCCTCCAGCTTCCCTAGCACCAGATTCCCAATTTTAAGGGGGAACATAAGGTCCAACCCGATCGTTTCTGTTGCCATAGTTGTTCCGGTTGTAGTTGTTATCGCGATTTAAGTTTCCATCCCGAACATATTGACCCTCTCGATTGTAATTTCCATAGTTCCAACCTTGGTTTCCTTGACCTTGGTGCCAATTTTCCGTGTTGGATCCTTGAGCGTTAGGTCGGAAACCCCCCGTCTGATCATTCACTGCATCATCATCCTCTTCATAGTAACACTCTTCAACTGGTGGTGGCGTTCTAGTCAAGTAATTTACAGCATTTACCTTCTCTGCACCTCCGCTCACATGCTTCAATACCAACCCCAACTCGATCCTCATCTGAGCCATCTCCTCTACAGACTGATTATTCATAGCATGAACAACAAATGTGTTTCTTCCAGTATCCGACCTCCTAGTGCTTCATGCTTTATTGTTGCGAGATATCTTCTCCAATGTTTCTGCAATCTGTGCATTTGTTCACTCACCATATGATCCTCTAGCAATAGTATCAAGAACTGCTTTATTGTTGTCATCCTGACCTCGATAGAAATATTCCTTCAGCGACTCATCATCAATACGGTGATCCAGAACACCTCTTATAAACGAAGTGAATTTGTCCCATGAGCTACTCACAGACTCTCCAGGCAATGCCACAAAATTATTGACCCTATCTTTATGATTGAGCTTCTTGGACACTGGATGCTTCCTTGCTAAAACCACATCTCTCAGTTGGTTCCATGTATAGATTGAGTTATAAGGAAGCTCAGTGAACCATATAGCAGCATCGCCTGTCAGTGATAAAGGGAACACTCACAATCCGATGACATCCATATCCAAGTCTGGTCGACCTACACAGCTCTAGCAGACCACCCTTATCTTGGATATGTGAGCTTATGGGTCCTCTGATGGAAACCCTGAGAACAAGCCCCTCGCTGTAAGCATCTGCATTAAGCTACTGGTTACCACAAATGTGTGCCCTGGAGGCAAATGGGGTAAGACTAGAGGTCCATCAGAGTCAGCAATATTGACGTTGCCCCTGTAGTTGTCATGTAGTTATGGGCTTGGTGGACCATGCACCCTCACTGCATCTCCCAATTGATTTTCAGCTAGACCTCGATTTTCCCCACCATCTACTCTTGGCTGTTGTAACTCCAATGCATCACCAAGATTTACTTCGATAGGATTAACTGGAATTCCTTGAT
This sequence comes from Solanum gracilifrons, assembly GCA_029582605.1. NCBI lineage: Eukaryota > Viridiplantae > Streptophyta > Magnoliopsida > Solanales > Solanaceae > Solanum > Solanum gracilifrons. The sequence continues at coordinate 9,776 of JAJOOH010017803.1, forward strand.
TGTTCAATCTTCACAAAGTTCGGTAAAACTCTGGATCGTACTGAGTAAGTGGTTCGCCCTGGCTCTGTGTGCTTGGCATACACTAGAGTCAGAACCTAAGATAGATAAAAACCAAAAGAGAAAGTAAAATTAGGAAATATTTGACTAAAGTTCAATAATGTAGTTAAAATAAATCTAAAAGCCAAATTTCCCCGGTAGCGGCGCCAAAATTTGATACGCTCAAATTACACCTCCCTAAAGAAGCATAAGCGGTCGTTATCAAGTAAAGAACCCAACTTGTAGGTTGAGGTCGATCCTACGAGGAAAATGGTTTATACATTAATTTAACCAACAATTATATTCGATTAGTAAAATTACTTCCAGAAACAAGTAATAAAAAGGGGGTTTTTTTTTGTGCAACAAATTTTAAGAATTTAATAATTAATCAGTAATCAAAACTCAATTTTGGTTGTTATCAAGATGAGAGAAATAACTAGGGTATATGTGTTCCCCACAAGCTCATAACGTAGTAATCCTAGTAATAACAATCCTTTCCTAATGTACTACATGCAAAGTGATAAGTTAGGTATATCTAAATCCTTAGCCCGGCATCTAGAGAATTTTACCCCGCACCTTGGTCCGGCTACGTGTGTATAATTTACTAACCCTTACCTTTACCTTATATTAGACATCATAATCGATGTTTGGCTTAGTTATTACTTCGCACCAATCGACACTAGCCTATTAGATACTATCACACTAAATCTATGTTGATAATTCTTTTCTTGTTGATTACCTCTTTGGTCCGGCAGGTAGCAACAAGGCGAGTTCTAACGCGTGCACTCATTAAAAAAACTTCTAAACAAAAGAATTATCAATGCATGCAAAACACTATTCAAGAATTGCTTATTTACTATACATACTTTGTTAATCGCTCATGGTTCCCACAACCCTAGTTGTGGAGTTTAGTTACCCATAATCATATGAACACAATTCATTATTTTAGATGAAAGAATTATGAACTTACGTAAGAAGAATAATAAATCTTGAAATTCAACTTGAATTGCAACACCAAAATCTTCAAAACGAACTTAGGAAATTAATTGTTGCTAGGTTTTCAAGAATAATCTCCCAAGTCACAAAATAGAACTAAAGTAATAATGTCTAACCCCCAAAAATGAGGTTTACATGCCCTATTTATAGAAAACAAGTCCTAAATTAAAAGGGAAACAAAATAAGGAAAGTTTGTTACAGGCACGCGTCTTCATTCCACGAGACTGACTCATGGACCGTCAATGGATCTTTGGTCCGTGAGTCCCTTCCGTCAGCCAGGACTTAGAAAATATATCAACTTCCAAAAATCAGTTTCTCTGAAGCAAACGACGGAACTGCAGTACAGACCGTAGATCAATCTACGGTTCGTCAATCCCCTTCCGTAGCTCCACACTTGGAATCTTGAAAAAGCAGGTACTGGAACCCTCGCAGTCTCAATCTACGGATAAACTGTACGGTCCGTAGAAATATCGACGGACCGTCAATGGTCATCGTGGTTCCACACTTGGGTCAAATTTCCCTGATTTGTCTTCTATGCCTTGGCTTCTGATCTACGACCACCATCTACGGAGCGTCAATGGACCTACGGTCCGTATATCACCTCCGTAGATTCCCTTTTCTGCACTTCTTTCAGCTGTCTCTTTAATTTCGCGCCTGAACATCTTTCCTGCAAAATATGATAAAAACACATAAAAACCAATACAAAAAGGCCCTAGACACACACAACTTGTAAGTGAAATGTATTAGACCACCGTAAACTCACGGTATATCACAGCTACACTCAAGTCCCTCTTTTCAATCGAGACTCCTACCACTATCCACTCGGGGTGGTATCTGAAATGATGGGCGTAAGCCATCCCTTAAGCTCATCCAATGAAGCTGTAGCGGTAGTCAAGTTGCGGTAGTCAAAGTCATACCCCATATCAAGTACGGTGTTGATGTACTCGCTATTGCATCGAACTTCCTTGCGCCGGACCATGACCGACTTCACTGGTCTGAACTCGCTCGCCTTTTTTCTTGCTCTTCTGGACCAAGTCACCATAGGTTGTATAGAACTCTTGGACCCATGAAGGAATGTAAGGGCCTCGGGGCCTGGTAAACTGATCAAACCTATGGTAGTGGAGGGTGTCCCTCACATCTGATTACTTTCCTTCCAGGCCTTCTGTCGAGATCAACTTCTCCTCTAAGATGGTTCGCAAACCATCACCTTTTAACCGGTTCAGAAGCCTGGGAGGTGGAATGAGAGGTGGCATAGGGGTCACATGAGGTGTCTGAGTTGGCACTGAGTCTGCTGGTGTGGAAGCATGAGGGACTCTGGCTGAGTAAGGTCGAGATCTAGCTTAGAGCTCAGTCTGCCAGGGTTGTAGGGGTTGGTCATACCTAGGCTCAGATAGAATAGCCTGGGAACCAGTGGTAGCTCTGTCATAAATGGGCCTCTTGCCCTTGCCTTTGTCTTTGGGTAAAGGTTCTTGCCTTCCCTTCTTCGAAGGATTTGACCCCCCTTCATTAATTGTGATCTCCCGTACCCTTTTCCGGGGTGGCATGTCTATGTTTTTTCGTACCATATCTGTAAAACATCGGGAAAAAGTTAGAAATGTTTCAATCAAACTCACAGAAGAGTAATTACAGACAGACGCACCAAACAGGTCGGCGAGTCGCCGAATCACTTGGGCAAGCAAGATTGGGCTCGTCGAAAGGATTGGCTCAAAATTCTCAGAAAATTTTGACAAGTCGGCGATGGGACGGCCTTTGGGTGGATCGCCGACATCCTTCGGCGAGCAATGATTAGCTCGCCGAAAGTTACAGTGCTATTAAAGCTACAGGGGTGCAGACAAAGGGTGATCAAGAAAACTTTTGGCGAGTCGCCGGGTGCCTTCGGTGACCTCATGCTTCTCGCTGAAAGTTACAGAATCCAACATCAGATAAAGTATGAAATTAAAGGCGAGATGGGGACCTTTGGTGAACCGCCAAGTGGTTCGACATGCTCGACCCAGCTCGCCAAATGACCCAACGTGCCTACTTTCGACCCAACTTCTCGAATTCAACCCTGCAACCCCGGAAAAGAAAATCAAATCATGTACTAGTTAAATTAAAAGAAGACCCATAACACCCATTACCTCGGGATACTCAGACTTCTCCCGGTTTTGCCAAATTTTACCAATTGATGACTTTTGCCCTTAAGAAGGACGTCACCCACTCTATCATTAGGTAAATACATCTTTTGGCACCACTAAACTAAACAACATGCCAGCACAACCCCACAAAATTTAACAAATTTTAAGGCACAAAATTACGGGAATCGACAACATATACAATACGGGTAAGGATATCAAATTTAAAACAGGCATTCAAACATTCTAATCATTGAAAATGAGCACAAATTCTCAAAAATAAACTCAGGGTTCGGAAAACAAACCTTTTATGCCGATTAATAAAGAATAAAATGCGAGGCGGTAAAGTAATCCCAATCCGAGTACAAATCAATGACTAAAGTACTACTAGAAATGCAAAAATATAGAAACTAATGTGCGGGTGTGAGTTTGTGAAGTTCGAAAGTAAGAGAAAGTGAAGAGTTTGAAAGTTTAAACCTTTGGCCTTTTAAAGAATCGTCCATTTATCGCCCATTCGGCGACGTTAGTCATGTTCTTTGAACCACTCGGTGACACGCCGAGTGGTCACCTACCTCGCTGAGTTTTACTAGACTTCCAGTAAATCTGGGTCTAAACGACTGACAAGATCGCGATCGCCGACCAAGTCGGTGAGTCGCCAACAATTTCCTAGCCTCGCCGAGTTTTACAGACTCCACTTTAAAGTTGTCTTGAGTCCAACGTCGGTCTGAGTCTTGAATGCCGACATCTTAGGAGATTCGCCAACTAGACTCTGGGATCGCCAACCTGCACTTTTCAACAACCTTCCACACTTTAACCTACACAATCAACACACCATTATTCTAAACTTAAAAAGAAAGAAAATAAAACTTGGGTTGCCTCCCAAGAAACGCCTTAGTTAACGTCATGGCATGACTTAAGTCCGCGCTCAAACCTCATTCTTGGGGTCAGCCATAGTATCACTAGGCAACCCCTCTTGTTGTGTCGGGTAGAGATGAGGCAATACATGACCCATTAGGGTTTCAATTAGCTGGATGTAGGTGGAGTGAGAGCCAATCATCTGCTTTAGCACTTCAACATTCTCTTTCATCTCTTCTAGCATTCTATCTTGCTCATTGATATTTTGGAGAATGATTAGCAGCGTATCCTCGACATGCTTACTCTCATTGTCCTTGGACTTTCTCCGCTTATGAGGGGGTATGTATCTGTACTTCTTTTTGGATAGCACCTTCAATTCTTTGACCTTTTGGGCTGAGGTATCCAGCTGACCCAGCAAAGTGACCAAGTGCTGGTCCTTCTTAGTCTCCTTGTTGGTGTTGGCCACACGATCAAGGAGTTTGGCTGCGGTCTCATAGGAGTGTCCTATAAGACTACCCGAGATAAGTTAATCAATTAATCCTTTGCTCCCGAAACTAAGACTCCTATAGAAGCATTCCAGTAGAACTAAATCGGGAATTTCATGAGTTGGTCATTGTATCAACAGTCCTTTAAACCTCAACCACGAATCATGAAAAAGCTCCATTTCTAATTGCTTGAAGGTCAGGATATTATCCCTGAACCTCGTCACTTCTATCGGAAGGTGATCCATTTGTTCATAATCACCAGTTACACTCATTCTTCCTGTTGTAACACACAAACAAGCAAAACAAAACTAAAAATTAAGTAAGTATCACTATAACTAACAAGAACAAAATTCAACTTAACAAAAAATTCTCAAGTAACACCACTCCTCGGCAGCGGCGCCATTTTGATTTCACATATCAGGACACTTCATCCAATACTAAGTGCCAACAATCGTGAGTAGTAATATAACCCAACTAAGTGAGTTGGGATCGTTCCCACATGGAATGTTTTGAGAATCAAGAGCCAAGTACGAATATGCTCAAGTCAATCATAGCTAAAAACATTTACGAATAGAAAAGTATGGTTCAAATTAGGGGTGACACAAGTGTCAAATACCATGGGGTTTGTTTGTATTATCAACTACAACAATGAATAACACGAAACAAACAACTATAGAGATGGGATTCTTGGGATGTGATTGGATTATGGGCTAAGGTAGTCAACCGGGTAATTGCATTTAATAGTAAACAACTATAAATCAGTGATTAAGCTAGACTTTAGTGGGAATAAAATTTCTCTCGAATAATTTACCCCGAATCAAATTGGTTTCTCTTGAACACCAATAAACAACAATTAAGCATAGCCTTCACTTTAGTCCATTCACTCTCTCGAGCTGATTGTGTGGAAAAAGGTCTAGGATTCACTCTCTCGAGCTGAACCCATGACAACCCAATACCCACATACCATCGATTCAGTAATTTTGGTTTTAAAACCTCTCTCTCTCGCAAGCCAAAATCACGAAGTTAAAATTGTATTTGCAAATACAACCCATTAAATTCAACCGCAATTACTGAATGAAATCACTTTTAAATAGCAAATAAACTAACAATTAACAATACCCAGCAGTTAAATCAACCCATAATCACATAATCACACCCAAGAATTGGGGTTTTAACTAAACATAGTAAAAAGGTAAAATTCATTACCAAGTTGTGTTTCCATCAACTGGGTTGAATTGATATAGTCTTTACAAAGGTTTAAGATGAAGAATCTTCAACATCAACTTCTAATTTCTCAGAAATAGAAATCTTCAAATCTTCAAAGCTAAGGAAAAGTTTTCTCTAAACTCAGTTCTCAACTCTAAACTTCAAAAACTGAATAATATTAAAAACTACTAAATGTTCAATACTAAACTAAGAATTTAAGAACGTATTTATAGTTGTCAAAACGTATGCTGCTAAGGTCCAGTCGGCGCAGTTAGTCGGGATCACCGATCCAATCGGCAATCCGCCCTTTGGTCATTTTCATCACTGTTTTGCTTTTACCTTCAGCATCTTCAGGTTCTATAACATTGGGTGACATTTTCACTGCATCGCGAAATCGTTCGGTGACTCGCCGACTGCTCCTTTTTCTCGCCGACCGCTCTTTTTTCTTGCCGACTAGATATTCTCCTTCAGAGCTTGGCACTCTGGGACATTAGGCTAGACACTGGCCGTTCGGTGACTCACCTAATGGATTAGGCGATCCTCAGGCCTTCTTTTCTTTGTTCTTTCAACTGCCTTGTTCCTTTTTGCTCAATAGTGTCCATGCTTTATTCTTCGATCCAAATACCTAAAATTCAAGGATTTACATCAATTATTGGCACAAAATATGCATTTGAGGACACTAAATCTATTAAAATAAAGCCCTAAATGAGTCCAAATTGTGTACTCATTAGTCACCATCCGTTATGGTTTACATAATGGACCAATTCTTTAGTTAGGAGTAACTCATGATAGGGCATGTGATGATCCATGCACTAATCATTCGGTGATGAACGAGGGGTAAATGAGTATCTATTGTAATGACCCAAATAGTCGTTATTTAGGAAAATAAAAAATTTGGGGAAATTTCTAGGCCACTGTCCTGTCGGGGGGGCTGATGCCGCCAGTAGGTGGCGCCATGACGGGGTAAGCTGGAGCTAGAGTGGGATAGGCAAGACATAATATAAATAACGCAAAATCTTATTTTCTCCTTCTTCTTAAAATACCTAATTTAGACGTAAACCACCCTAGAAACCCCCCAAAAGCTGCTCTAAGTTTGGGAAGAAAGGAGAAGGAGATTTCTAGCATAAGAAGGTCGATGGATTGCAGATTTCTGGTCAAGATCACTATCATGAAGCCTAGAAACAATAATCAAAGCCAAAACCCCGTGCAACTGCTTGGCACCAGGTAGGCTAGGTTTTATTAATTGTGTAGTTATAAATTTGTGCTCACTGCGTAATATAATGTAAGTCAATGGTAGGATTTATGCGTATGCCTTCGCGCACCGAATAAAAGATGATTTAATCATATGAAGAAGCCTTAGGTGATGAACTAGGGCTAAGTATGATCGAGTTATTGTTAAGTGATATACGTCGATAAATACTTCATTGTGATGGTTGTGTTTTCATGTTGTGTGATGTATGCTCGTTCTTGCTTCATTATAAAGCATGTATGTATGCAATTGCTGCGTTATGGATCATACTAATTGTATATGAGAATAATTGAATGAGGTATGCCATGAATCATGACTTGATCGTATGATTTTGAGAATATACTTGTGATTGTAATTGTGGCTTATTTAATGGATCGGGTGTTGCATTCCGACATACTAACTTGGATCGGGTACCACTTTTCGGTATGCTAACAGTTTGGGTTTGAGTTCCATGAGAGAGCCAACTACTTGACATAATGGTATATCTTGGCTTGTGAAACTGTACGTTGTTTGTAAGTGATAATTGATGTTGTTTTCTATGGAATTGTTAAATGATTATGATTAACCATATCTAATTATTCTACTATGTGATACGATATATGGAGAGTCAAGGGTTCAAGAGTTGCTAGTGTTCGAGTAAAGGGCTGTTCGTGTGTTGCAAGGATGAGAAGTGTGGTAGTGTACGTGACTAAAATACTTAGGTAGATCCCATCTTGGAGAAAGGGGTTTGCGGTTAATAGTTAAAAACCTGGAAGTATGTACCATGTGGCAATGGCTGGGCAATATGAAGAGAAAGTAAAGGTTGTCGTGATGGTTAGTGAGAATGCTTGTAGTCGTATTCGTGAAACTCTTTTATGTGTTGGAAGGGTTAGGCTAAGATCAAGAACCTAGTAGGTAGGTTGACTGAGAAGGTGGCTAGTAGTAAGGGTGCTAGTGTAATTCTGGGGTATCAAGAGGGTAAAGGTGGAGAAACGAGTGGTTTATTGCATATTCTTGCTAGTTGTTTTCTTATGTTATGCGGTGGGCGTCGGGTTAACCGATGATGTCTACCAGTACGTGTGGTTTTGTACTGATACTACTCTTGCTATGCCATTTTGTCATAGTCTGGATGCTGGTTGGTGTTGTTTCATTAGATGAAGACGAAGAATTCTCCAGCAACTTCTACTTTTCCTTCTGCATGGTGGGACCTGTGTCTTTTCATTATTATGTCTTGTTGTACTCTTAGTAGCTCTTGTACCTATTTATACTAGATCTTTGGGGGTGTTAATTACTTTACAAGTCTTAACCCGAATTTGTTTAAGAAGGTTTTCATTTATGAAAACATTACGATTTCATTTATCTCCATTTTCCCTTAATTTTCCGCATGTTTTAGCTATTGGGATATGAGGGTTCTCCTACTTAGGAGTTAGAGTGGGTGCCCGCACGGCCCGGTGGGTTGGGTCGTGACATTTATGGATATATCAAACAATGGGTAGAAGACATTAGAAAAAAATAGCTTTCTTTGATAAACGTTAAGATATTTGAATTGTAAATAAATATTTTATGTTTGATAAAAATAAAATGGAACTAAATGAATTACTTATATAAATTATAATTATAAAAACAATTGTTAGAAAAAAATTTAGTCATCTTTTTTTGAAAAAAAAAACACTCAACCCAGATTAATCTCAAATAAATAGGTGAAACATCTCTATGTTCTATAATGTGTTTGCCCATGTACTCTTCGTTATGCAATCTGTATTCTAAACCAATACTACTGATAACAAAACTTTGAAGTAATAGTAAATTCCAAAGTTTAAATCACGTACTGAAGAACAAAAATTAATTAACAGAAACTAATGACCGTAAAACATACCAAAATCTGTAACAATCGTATGAAACAGAAAGGAAAGAAAATCGAGCCTACTGAATGCACAATGTCCCCTTAATGAAATTATTTCCCTCTCGTATCCGATGTTTGAATTGGAATATATCCTCCCAGGATAGAACGATTTAATTCACCAGTGTATTGATATCCAAAACAATGACGTCAGTGAGCCACTCAATGGTAGTAAAGTACACGAATAATGAATTTGTGCAGAAGAAGAAAAAGTTCAAAAATTTTGTAAGTGAAAAGTCTGAGGATTCATAAGTATTTATAGCCAAGAAGCACTAGTTCCGAAAGGTTGCAACCTTTCAGAAACCACATGATCATTCATGAAAGTTTGCAACCTTTCAAACAGTCATGGCTATTACTGAAAGTGACAACCTTTCAGAATAGTCATCTCCAACGATGGTAAATTCAAATAAAATGGGAAAGTTGTTTTAAATATGGGTCGCGCGGATCCGAGTTGGGTCGGGTCGTTTCGGCTAATTATTTAAATAATTAAAATATTTTGGCCATTTAATTTAATTTAATTTTATAAATAATTAAATAAATAAAACAAATTTTACCCAAAAAAAAATCTCTCGATCGATCATTTTTCAAAGCCAAAGCCGTAGCCAAGCCAAGCGAGTGACGACGATGACGGCACATCTTTCCAACCCTTTTAACAACTAGTAGACGTGTGTTTTATATTTAAAAACTTTAAATTTTCTTTCCACCACCAATGAGAGAGAAATGCATTTCATTAAAGCATAAGAGAACCTTTCAAATTCCTCTTTTCATCTTTCCTTCATTTCTCACTAACTCTTGCTATATACCCAACAATCCCCCACATGAATGGAGAATTATTATAACATAACAGAATGTACAGACGAGTGTGTATATTACAAGCAAGGATCAATTGCATCTGAATATGTAGGTTTTCCATTGAACTTTTCGTAGTGAACATATGTCAGATATACTTAAGCCTGGCAGCGGAACCTGGCTTTTTAATTGACCTTGTTAATTAAAAATAGTCTTTTAATTGTGGTTCTTGAAAAACCTTTAAAATGTGGATTATACACAATTTGAATATAATGAATAAAACCGAGATTTTCAGCCAAACTAAAAGGCAAGCCAATAACAACAATCATTTTAACTAATTCTTCAAGATTTTTTTCTCTACTATATGAGCGTTGTGTACTAGGACCAAAAACATTAGAAGGGTTTAATTGCGATTGGACCATATTAGAGCCCCGTACTCCCACAAATACATTAGGAAGGGGGTACCACTCTTTTTAGATCCGGCTACAACTTTAGCATGCAAAAATTTATTTTTACAACATCCCATTAATTATTGCTTAAATGACCTATCCCACCCTGCTTTCCCACAATTTTATTATTCATTCTATGTTTACATTTATTACAAATAACTTGTGTTTTATCTTCAATTTGAGTCATAAATTGCCACAAACAGAATTTTAGCACGTTCTACCTTGGGCCTAGCCCAACTAGTATGTACGGGGGAATGTGAGCAGGGCTGGGAATGGAAATGGGACTAGTAGCGGTAACTGAATCTGTTTCGTCATCATCATCAAAAATATTAATATCATCATAAACATTATCATGTTCTACTTCTTCTAATTCTTCAACAAAATTACCAAACTTTGCTTGTAAAGATTCATGATAATGATCTAATTCAATATTATTATCAATATTAAAAACAATTTCATCGACATGCGTAAAATCTTCCGTATTTATTCTTACTTGTGCTACTTGTCTAGTTTTACATTTAGAAGAACTACCGGATTATTTTATTTTTCCTAGAATTTTCGGTAAATACATTAGTGACCGCACCCAAAAAAGTTTGTTTACCTTTACTAATATTTTTTGTCGGAATCCATAATAAAATATTAAAAGTGAGAAAATAATATATAATACGAAAATCAAATGCAAACAAATAAATAAGTAAAGACTAAAAAGATGAAAGTTGGAAAGAATGTACGTTGATATATGAAAGTTGAAATTGGAAGCTTGAAGGTTGCTCCAAAGACCAAAGTGATCCACCAAAATTGCTTTCAAACTAATATAATTTGAAATTTATTTGAGATTAGAGACTTGAGATTTGTTGAGAGTTGAGAGAACAGAAGATGAAATTTTTTTGTGAGTAAACATAATGAAGGTTTAGGGGGTTTTTACTTGAAAAATAGGACTAAATATAAATTTTAAAACTTTGGGGTATTAAATTTTTTTTAGGGGGTAGGGGGTGTTTTGGTTGGGTGGGGCCCAATAGCCGTTACCAACAACTGGCAACAAATAGTTAGTATTTTTTTTAAAAAAAAATCAGTAAACCGAACCAGAATCAAAACCGGTACTAACCAGAGCGGGACGGTCCAGTAATTTCCGCCTTCCGTCCCGTTACCCTCCTGGTTCCCCTTTAATCCGAACCTTACCAATGCCTAGCGGAACTATTCCGGAGCAATAACAGATTAGGACGGAACAATATTGCTACCGACACGTCGCAGTTCCGCTGCCAGCCTTAGATATACTCGGTCAATCGGTAGATGTGGTATCTTTGAACCGTCAAACTTTGGTATATACCTAGACAACCATATGTCACACAATCAACCCTACTATTTATGGTTCTTACGGTTGTATTCGTTTCAACCATAAACACCTCCTGGTTTCATGAGTGTATAGAGAATAGACTTTTTACAATAATTCTCTTTGAAGTGGCTTACACTTCACACTCACATAGGTGATTTCTAACTGTGGCATCACGTTGATACACTATTTGGTCAAATCTGTCAAACTTAGCAAGTCATTAAAAACTTTAATTTTATTAACTCGTTAACAAGTCTTAATGTTTTAATCTCTTTTTAGAACACTGTCTTTATCATAATAATGGATTGAGTTGATTGACAATGTCGAACCGTCAGTCACAACTTTATTTTCTCCTTGAACCTAGCTCTTGGGATCTCCAGTCTACTAAGTAAAGTTACAGCCATGATGACTTGTCCTAAGTCATAAACCCATTCCCTTAGATGATCTTTCAACTGCCTCTCTCATTAGGTCCCACAAGTTTGGGCCAGAATGGAATGTCCTCTAAGAAATTCTGGAGCCTATCAACTTCTTCATCGGCCTTATCTAAGGCAATAAATTCAGATTCCATTGTAGAGCGAGCGATACATGTCTGTTTTGATGATTTCCAAGAGATTACTCCTCCACCAACTGTAAACACATAACCACTTGTGTATTTTACTTCATTTGACCTGGTGATCTAATTTGTATCACTATATCATTCAATCACAACATGATATTTATTATAATGCAAAGCATAGTGTTGGATATGTTTCATATACTCGAACACACACGCTTTATTGCCAACTAGTGAGTTTGATTATGATTAGTAGTGAATCGATTCAGCTTGCTAAAAACACATGCTATATCTGATTGTGTGCAATTCATAATATACATCAAACTTTCCAACACTTTGGTATATTCTAGCTAAGAGTCACTTTCACCTTCATTCTTTTGAAATGTAAAGCTTATATCAATTAGAGTTTTGACATCATTGAAATTCAAGTACTTGAACTTGTCCAATACTCTTTCAATATAATGAGATTGAGATAATCCTAGTCCTTGAGGAGTTTTGAGAATCCTGATCCCTAAGATCAAATCAGCAACTCCTAAGTCTTTCATATTAAACTTGTTGGACAACATGCACTTACTAGCATTTATATCGTCAATATATTTACTCATTATTAATATGTCATCAATATACAAACAAACAATGACTTCATTATTCAGAATGTCTTTAATGTAAACACATTTATCACACTCGTTAATCTTGAATCCATTTGCCAACATTGTTTGGTCAAATTTAGCATGCCAGTTTTTGGGTGCTTGTTTGAGCCCATAAAGTGACTTAACAAGTCTACACACTTTCTTTTCTTTACCAGGAACTACAAACCCCTTAGATTTTACCATGTAATTTTCTTCCTCCAACTCTCCATTTAATAAGGGTGTCTTAGCAACCATTTGATTGATTTTGAGATCATGCATGACCGCTAGTGCTATTAACATCCTAATAGATGTTATCTTCTGTAACATTCCAGAAAATTATTAGACTACACTAGAGCCTAATGTAAAACTAGTAGCCTAAGCTAGAGCCTAACGTAAGGATTAGAGTCGTAAATAACTCCCGATACTTAGAATGAAGGTTTTAGGGGTTAAACATCAAGGTACGACTCCCCAAGGACCAACCAAGAGTCCTTGAGGAGGACCCAAAACAGCCCCTAAGAAACTGCCCAAAAGGGGCCACCTACGGATGGGATCTACGCCCAGTAGGTGGACCCACTCCCTGTGGTTGGGTGTTGTGGGTCAAGAGCCAAGGTGAGGGGTTGCACACTACTAAAAACTGTCAAAAAGCGACAAACGAAAAAGCGACGGACAACGTCGCTCCAAAAAGCGATTCCAATTGCCACACTGTCCGTCGCTTTTAAATAATTTAAAAAAAAAATTATTTTACAAAGTGCGACGGACGACATCCCTTAGTCCATCTCTTTTTTTCGCGGATTTTTGCACCTAATATATATATATATATATATATATATATATAATTAATTATTAATTATTTTATATAGGTAGAGACATAGTCCGTCGCTTTTTATTAAAAAA
>JAJOOH010017804.1:0-29812 GCA_029582605.1 Solanum gracilifrons
ATATATGAGAAAATACATTAAAAAAAAACCTAAACTTGGAAGCACAATTTACTTTAGCACTTAAACTAAACGGGCGTTTAAATACCCCCTTAACATCTTTGAAGTGAATTAAATATAACCCTGAGAGTAGGATACCACTCTCACCAGCCACATCATAGCCACGTAAGCACCACATCTCACCTTTTTGCTTAAACATTTTCTTAAAATTCAATACACTAATCAATTAATTAAAAATACACATTAAAATAAAAATTGCTCCATCTTCTTCCACCCCTTCTCTTCTAACCCCCCCCCCCCCTTTCTTCTTTCTTGATTTTCACCATTTTCAACCTTCACTAGCTTCTTTTTTTTCCCGAAATTCCAGCCTTCAATAGTTGTTTTCTTCTTCAACATTCATCAAAAAAAAATTTAAAAAAATAGCATACTTACTTTTTCTTCTTCGAACCCTACTCTAACCCACAAATCTTCCCCTTGTCGAATAATATTTTTAGAAAGTTATTTTTTTTTCTCTACAACTCAAATAAAAAATGAAGATTGTGTAAGAAAGTTGATAGACCCACAAATTTTGCATCACAACTAATAGAATTCAAAATGGGTTACTTAAAATTCAAGAAATCTTACATTCAATAATATGAATTAGGTGTTGGGTTTTGCGATTAATGAAGGGCGGGTGAGGTGAGGGATGAAGATGAAGGAAGAAATTTAATATGCAAGTGTCATGACCCAGACTGTCGTGATTGGCACCCACACTAACCGTCCGATGGGAGAACCATTAATATTAACTAGCTAACCAAGAACTACACAACTTGTTGGTGTGACCATTTTAATATTATACAAATTGTTACATATTCGCATTACCACTGCCACACTAAGTCTTTGCTGAAATGTATGACATTTGTGCCTAATTACTCATGGTCAATTAATGAGCAGAGTCATAAGGCATATTGCTTTCTGAACGTTGGCATCTGCACGTTAGTGCATTTGTTGCCCTCAACTTTATTTCATTCTTTACTCCATTATTCTTGTAACCTATATAACTCCTAAGACCATTATCTTCACTATTTACTACACCATTATCTTCCTATTCATTGCTAGGAAGACTTCTTCTAGTATAAATAGAGGTGGTCTTCATTTGGTTTGTTACACACAATACAACAAGAAAATATAGAGTGCATAAGGTTTGTCAAAAAGAGAATTCTTATTAGTTGAAGGGAGGTGTTTCTTTTGTGGAGCTTTCGACTCAACTCTTGTCTAGAGTTGTTGAGTTATATTTTGTGATTAGGCTATTATATCCTGGAGGGGACAAGTCAAGAAGGACTACTCCTGGACTGGTGAAAACATTTGCTGCAGTGGGCTTGAATCTCCTTAAAGAGAGTGAGATATCCGCGCCTCAGCCTGAAGAGATTTATTTTCTTCATATTTATTTTCAATTGTAATCTTGTATTTTTGTTATCTTGTAAGTTTTCACTAACACAACTTAATCAAAACTAAGGCATTTAAAGTTACGGAAGCAGGTTTAAATGCTAAAGGAAAGATAGAGTTCCCATAAACTCCAAAAGTCTAATCAAACAAATCTAACAACTAATGCGAAAATAATGCCTAGAACCTAAAAGTCAATGTACCAAAACTCTAACAAGGATCATAAGTCTAAGGAAATGGGTACAACCCAATTAAAGGTAAGAAAATCTAAAGAACTAGTCTAAGTCCGAAGATGTGGACATAAACGAAAAGAGAACTCATGGCAGCCCGGAAGAACTGACTCACCCTTGAATTCGATGACGATCATTGATATTCTAAACGAGGTCTGTCAGTAGCCACTTGAAGATGCCTTGTACTCAACAAGGAAAAAGCAAGTGTAGTATCAGTACAAAGCCACAATGTACTGGTAGGATCACAAGGCTATCCCACTAAGTGCAATATAAGCAAGTAATTACAACATCATAAACATGCATACACCGAACATATACAATATCAATATCACTTACGAACAACGTACTATTTCACAATCTCAAGATATACAAATATGCCAAGTCATTGGTCCTCTCACGGAACCCACTCCCAAACTATAGTGTACCGGTACGTGGTACCCGATCCAAGTTAGTGTGTTGAATCGTAACACCTGTTCCAATGTTTATGTCGGTACGTGGAAACCAATCCCAGTTAGTGTGTCGGAACGCAACACCCGATCCATTCAACAAGCCACAATCACAATCACAAGTACATTATCATAATCATACAATCAAGTCATGATTCATGGCATTTAATTATTCAATTACCCTCATTTACGATTAGTGAGATCAATAATGCAACATTCACATACATACATTCATTATAATGAAGCAAGAACAAACATATATCACACAACATGAGATCACAGCCATGACATACCTCAAACAAAGCTTGAATCCCCTAAGAAACTTGATTCTTCCCTTTCCGGATTCTTTTCGTTTGTTCTTGATCTACAAATAATTAATATAATGTTAGGATCGATAAACAAGACATAATTACCCGGAATATAATCAACACTACCAACCCTAGATCAAACCCATGATCCCAATATCCAAACTAGGGCTTTTCCCACTATCCAAACAGATCCAAAACCCTTACCCAACAATAATTACCCACAAATTTATATTCTACGGATCGAAAAATGGATTCGGGGAGTGAAAACCTTACCTTTAGCCTCAAGAATGGTGGAAAACTTTCAAGAAAACCCTGGGGTCGTTTCTTAGCTCTCAAAGTCGAAAAGTACAGAATAAAATATTTTCGGGGTTTATTTCCAACTTAAGTCGCGTCTGTCCTGCCACAACGGTCCTCACCCCGCTACAGCGGCCCCGCCCTGGCGGAAAAATCCCGCCTTAGCGGCTTGCACGGAAACAGTGAGAAAATTTAAGAATTCCAAACCCCCATTTCACAACACACCTTCAACCCATGACACTCAGAAATTACCTGTTCACGCTAAGATCAGTTTTGGAGTTCTACTCACCCTAATTCAATTTCGTAAAGTCATACGGGTTTCTTAAAGTCTTAGCTATCTACTCATGTGATTAGAATCATAATTAGATCACCCAATTGTTACCAAATTTCCCTAGACATTACTGACTCCGATTTCGTCCAAATCTGGACTAGGTTGGAAAATTCCAAGTTACTACGAAAAGGTTTTTTGGCCCAAAATTTTTCCTCGTTGGCTTTTCTATAGCGACGGAAACCGGTCGTTACAGGAAGAAGAAAGGTATAAGGAGTGCTTCAATGGAGAAGAAGACATTTGGGGAAGACCACAAAATAAAAAGAGAACAAAAAGATTGAATTTTTTTTTTAAAAATATTGAACCCCCAAATTTCATTTACTTCTAAACAAGAAATTTCACATTTTTTTAACTTTAACTTATAAATATTTTTAAAAAATTATTAGTTATATATTGGCCAATAAAAAAATGTCATGTGTATGATTTTACCTTTCAGTTTTTTTTAGTTTTATTATTTCACGCGCTTTGAGGAGAGTGAATACTCTCACTTTGCCAAGTCAGCTCTTAGGCCCTCCAATTTAATATGTCACAATCAGATGACACACATATGGTAAAAATACATAATTTTAACCCTTCCTTCTTAATTATATTATTTACTAGAGAGAGTATTGAATTGTCGTGTACTCCTTTTAGTCAAATCCTACGATCACTGTATCTACAAGTTCAAATTAACCACGTACGTGATAGGATACGACAATAGTTGTACGCACAAATATACTTTAGTTCCACCTTTGGATGAATATTACGCGATTCTAGAAACTATAATATTCAAGCATACATATACTCCTACACAAAGGGATAAGGCACAAGTAGCCCCCTAGACTATGACCGAAATCCCAGAGACACACCTTAACTAAACTAAGGTCCTATTACCCTCCTGAACTTATTTTTTTGTAATTTTGTACACCTGTAAGCCAAAAAGGTGCACAAAATTACAAAAAAAAGGGTTCAGGGGGTAATAGGACCTTAGTTTAGTTAAGGTGTATCTCTGGATTTCGCTCATAGTCTAAGAGGGTACTTGTACCTTTCCCTCCTACACAAATAACGATCTTTGGGCATCTCAAGATTGAGATCCATGAATGTATATCTTCAATTTAAAAAACATTCAATCTATATATCCAAACATCAAGTGCTATGAATTGACATGAGAATTGGTAAAGAATAGTATTATACATTGTTTGAAAAGAAAAACTATAAATGACTACATTGTTTGAAATGAAAACTGCAAATGACTTTTCATTTCAACATTGTTAATGTTGGGTTTTATTTGCCCTGAATTTCTTACCATAAATAAGTTTTCCTTTTAGGAAAAGGTTTTGGATTGGCTAGTCCTTTTCTTGTAGGAAAAGGTTTAGGACTCTATAAATAAAGACTTGTTCTTTCTAACTTAATCAGCATTCACAATGTAGTCCTAGGGTTTTGAGAATTGCGGTTATGGGGGAGAATTTTGTGTACCTCTTTGTATTCCGAGTGAATTGGTTGAGGTTGTTTTTCTCTATATTTTGTACTCTCATATTTATAGTGGATTGCTCATCTCCTTTGTGGACGTAGGTCGATTGACCGAACCACGTTAAATCTTTGCGTCTTTGTATATTTCTCGTTTGTCTTCTTACTTATGGTCTTTCGAGGTTTGCTTTGCTAGCTTCAGCGTTACACCTGCTTATCTTGATCCTAACAAGTGGTATCAGAGCCAGATTCAATGATGGAGTCAGGTTCAGTGGTTCGATAATCGATGATTGAAACAAGTTAAAAAAAATAGTGTTCATCTTGGCGGGCATAGTTCTAGCCACAACCTTTTTGACAGTAATGAAGATTTTTGTTGGAGAAATTGTTTCAGAGAGGTTCTCTGTGTTGATACATAGATTTGATGGAGGAGATTATGGAGAGGAGAAGCAAGCTGTTGAAGATTATGTGAAGAAGGTGGACAAATTTATTTTATCAGAAATTCAAATCAAGGGGGAGATTTGTTGGGTTTTATTTGCCCTGAATTTCTTATAGCTTCTTTAATCTGTTTTGGTGAAGCTGCTCAAAATGAAAAAGATATTCCAAAACCTCTAGAATTGATCAAGAGACACAATTGAATTAAATTATGAAAATGAATACAACATGATTTGTTCATCTATACCGAAGATAAATACTAAAGTACTTTAGTACACACTACATATTAGATGCAATATTACAGAAATCACTATTATAATGTGGAGAATACTTTTAGTGTATATTGTTCAACTTATTCAATTTAAGAAGATAGAAATCACTATCATAACGTGGTATAATAGAGTTCATGAGAAAAAAATGGTGTAATTTGTCCTATCTATACTTGAAGGGAACTAAACCGAAAAATCATTCATAGAAGTTGCTCAATATTCTCGATAAATAATTGGAGCTCAACAAACTAACATGACCATATGATTGTTTTAACTTAATGAATTCGCAATCTACAGATTGTAGCTGACTTGCACTATATGTAACCATTATCCAAATGAGTGACACTATTACGAATAATAAATTCCATTTCCATTAACATTAATAAAAATTCAAGTAGTTATGGTTTTAATAGTGACAGAGTAGCCAACTGTCACGTCCAGAGTCTACACCCTTGGCGGGACTGGCACTCGAGAATCATTTCTGGCCCCAAGCAAACCCTTGGCCAGGCTAGACTCTCAGCGGAAGACTCTAAGCATTACTACAATGATCAAATGCACTTATAAAACAACTGTCTCAAATTAAACTCAGAACGTTTAAGAATAAAACATTCAACTAGCCATACATGACAACTCAAGTCTTAACATAAGAAATAATAATGTAAAGACAACTGAACTACTAACTGTCTTACTGTCTATGAAGCCTCTAAAACAAAGAGGGATGTCGGGACAAGACCCACAACATCCTAATGAACTAAATACTAAAACAAATGATAAAGAGGAGTCCTCCGAATAGCAAGGAGCCTCACCAACTGACTCTGAGTGCTCAACTGGATCAACGAGGCACTGGATGCTGATCCTGGTTACCTGTGTCTACATCATAAAATGATGCATACCAAATGACATTAGTAAATTGATTGTATGAGTATGCGAGGGGAATACTTAACAATACATAAGCTTGAAAGGAATCTGAAAAGAACACTTACCTTGGCTTTACTCAACTGATGAATAACTTAATTCAATATAAAGCAACAATGCACATGCAATATATGGAAAGCTTTTAATACAGTAGAAAGCAACCCAGTTTGTTAAAGAAATGCAATAACAACTCAACTTACTCATATAATAAAGTAATATAATTTATGTGGGAGTTTCTCTAACCGACAACCACCACTATGAGCCTAAGTGGTGATACAACGTCTTGCCTACGCTGCCAGAACAGTCCTATACTTTGCCGTCATATTGGATGCCTTAACTAACTGGGCCCACTAGTCTATGCTAAAAAACACTTAAGGAATCATACAAAAAGTATGATCCTTTAGTACCCATGATGGCTACATGGTTTCTGGAGACTAGAGTTATTATGAACTGACATTCCTATATCGGTGCTGAATACAACTCCCAAAAATATACTTAGCTCATATGTTTTAAAGCAAAACTTCTTTTTTGGTTTGAGATAATTACTCAAAACTTAGCTTAAAAGCTCGGTTGGAATCGATGTTCCCTTTCTTGCTCAAATGTGAAGACATTTTTAACTCTTGGGAATACTTAGTTCCCGTATAATCTTTGAGGAAATGAACTTTTACTCTTACTCTTTACTCAACTCAGATTTTAAGTCTTAAACAAAGTTAAAACGTTTGTAAAAGAATTTTGGAAAACTTTCTGAATTTCTCTTAACTTGACTCTTAACTTTCCTTAAATTGAATTATGGATTCAAGGATTATGATTTGTGATGGGA
The DNA here is from genome assembly GCA_029582605.1 of Solanum gracilifrons. Classification (NCBI taxonomy): domain Eukaryota; kingdom Viridiplantae; phylum Streptophyta; class Magnoliopsida; order Solanales; family Solanaceae; genus Solanum; species Solanum gracilifrons. The sequence goes on from JAJOOH010017804.1 coordinate 6,908, forward strand.
ATGATCTCATGATGCTTAGGAGTGTTTTTAGATAATTAAACATGAGGAAAGATCAAGAAATCATTCTTTGGAAACTAGTTCGCGACGCGGAGATGTATTTCAATATTTGGTCGCGAAAATAAATTTGAGGGAAAATGGTCTGTGACCGCTCCGTGACGCGAGGAGAAAATTATCAATTTTGAGGAATAGGTCCGTGACGCAGACCTGCTACCCAGATCTTCCCGACTTGTTCCTTCTTCGTTTTCTAACCCCAATTCGCCTAAACTCGGTTCTTTTTCTCAAATTCCCTTTAGATTCAGATACCCAATATGTATACACAAGAATCTAATTCAAACAACTCAAAGAAAATACATTTTAACCTCAAGGAACTCCTCAATCTCAGCCTAACTCAAGAACGAAAGACAATTTCAAGAACACCATTCAAGATTCATCAACTTTCAAGTTTCTAGAAAGAACTTCACTGAAATAAATGTGATTGGCGTGTGGGTGAACAAACCCAACGCTATGAAAGACTAACATACCTTGTAGGATCAAATCCTTAGCGAAACCAGCAATCAATTCCTCACGAAGATGACGAAATCTTGATTTTTCTTCTCCTTTCCTCCTCTTTTCTCTTCTCTCACAGCCCTAGCGTAATTCTCAGTAGAATAAACTGAATTAACTCAGTTTAGACCCCAAATAATTTATTAAAATGGATTTAATTAATTGGGTAATGAAAAGACCATAATGCCTTCTAAAATCCGGATTAGACTTTTCTTATTTGACCCAGCTTCAAATGGGCATATCTCACTCATACAAACTCGGAATCGCGCAAACTCTGCGCCGTTGGAAAGATAATTCGAAGATATTTCCTAGGATATTGAGAACCACACATAAATCACCCTGATCTAGGAGTTATGTTCATTTGAAGTTGACCAAAAACTTAAACTTAACATACTTAACAAATTTTCCAGATTTTCATTCTTTCCAAAAATAACTCTTTCTAATTCTAGCTCTCCTTAGTTATTTCAAATAGCAAGATGTTACAATATCTACCCCTTAGAACATTCGTCCTCGAATGAGATTACTATTAATAGGCTAAGGGTGTAACATCTAACAACTCAAACACCAACCAAGTAATGCAATTACAACATGCCAACTTATAAATTAAAGAGTACTAAGAAGAGAATTAGTACCTTGGTCTGGAATTTCTCTACATTCAAAGAGATGTGGATATCTCTTCTTCATATCTTCCTCAGCTTTTCAAGTAGCTTCCTCAACAAATTGGTTCCTCCAAAGAACTTTGACTGATGCTACCTCTTTTGTTCTCAACTTGCGAACTTGGCGATCTAGAATCTAAACAGGAATCTCCTCATAAGATAAGCTATCCTTTATCCCAATATCTTCGGTTGGTATAACCAATGAAGGATCGCCCATGCACTTCTTCAACATGGAGATGTGAAATATTGGATGAACTGCGGCTAACTCTTGTGGTAGCTCCAACTCATAAGCTACATTACCAACCCTTTTTGATATTCCGTAAAGGCCAATATACCAGGAACTAAGCTTCCCCTTCTTACCAAATCTCATAACACCCTTCATGGGTGAAACTTTCAAATATACTCAATCATCTACTTCAAACTCTAACTCCCTTCTCCTAACATTAGTGTAGGATTTCTGACGACTCTACGTTGTTTTCAACCTCTGATGAATCACTTTAACCTTCTCCATATCTTGATGAACTAAATCTGGTCCTATCAACCCAGCTTCACCAACTTCAAACCATTCAATAGGAGATCTGCGTCTTCTCCCATAAAGAGCTTTATAAGAAGCCATTTGAATGCTAGAGTGGTAACTATTGTTGTAAGCAAATTCAATAAGAGGTAGGTGATCATCCCAATTACCTTTGAAATCAATCACACAAGCCCTTGACAAATCCTCTAAGGTCATAATAGAGCGCTCTGCTTGCCCATATGTCTGAGGATGAAAGGAAGTACTTAAGTTCACCTTTGAACCCAAGCCTTTTTGGAATGATTTCCAAAATTATGCAGTAAATTATGCTCTTCTGTCTAAAATAATCAATACCGAAACCCCATGAAGTCTAACTACTTCTTGAATATACAACATAGCATAATCCTTTGCTGAATGGGTAGTCTTTACTGGTAAAAAATGGGTTGATTTTGTCTTTCTATCAACAATCACCCATATTGAATCATGTTGCTTGCGAGACCTTGGTAAACCTGTGATGAAGTCCATATTAATCATCTCCCACTTCCATTCTGGAAGTTCTATAATTTGAGCCAAACCACTGGGCCTTTGATGCTATACTTTAACTTGTTGGTAATTCGGACACTTAGCAACAAATTTTGCAATGCCCTTCTTCATACTACTCTGCCAATAGACTTCTCTCAAATCGCGATACATCTTTGTGGAACCCATATGGATAGAATATCTGGAGCTATGAGCTTCCTCCATGATCCTCTCTTGGAGTTAGTCCACCCCTGGTACAAACAACCTACCTTGATACCTCAATACTCCATCTCCCTCTCGTTCAAAAGGCAATACTTTTTCTTATGAATATTTGCCTTCAATTCAAGAAAAATAAGGTCTTGGTCTTGTTTCTCTTTTGCTTCTGACAATAAGGATGATTCATCCCCATTCATCACTAGTACTCCTCCTTCTGTGGAATCCATTAGTCGGACTCCCAAGCGTGCAAGTCTATGCACATCTTTCGCTAACTCTCTTTTTTCTTCCTCAACATGGGCAGTACTACCCATAGACAATTTGCTTAAAGCATCATCAACAACATTAGCCTTACTTGGGTGGTAAAAAATACTCATGCCATAATCTTTGAGTAATTCTAACCACCTCAGTTGTCTGAGATTAAGCTCTTTCGGAGTGAACACATATTGAAGACTCTTGTGATTGGTGAACACATCCACATGAACACCATAAAGATAATGGCGCTATATTTTCAAAGCAAAAACTACAACAACCAATTCTAGATCATTGGTTGGGTAATTCTTCTCATGAACTTTCAACTGTCTAGAGGAATAAGATATAACCTTTTCATTATGCATTAACACACAACCCAAACCAACTCTAGACGTGTCACAATATACGACAAAACCTTGAGTACCTTCTGGTAAGGTCAGCACTGGCCACTAGTCAACCTCTTCTTCAATTCCTGAAAGCTTTTCTCACAAGCTTCAAACCATTGAAACTTCATTGTTTTATGAGTTAACTTGGTCAAAGGGGGTGAAATAGACGATAACCCCAATACAAACCTTCTATAATAGCCAGCCAAACCCAAAAAACTACTAATGTTAGTTGGAGATGTGGGTCTAGGCCAATTCTTCACTGCCTCTATTTTCTAAGTATCAACTTTAATCACCTCTCCATATACAATGTGGCCTAAGAATGCCACAGACTCAAGCCAAAACTCACACTTAGAGAACTTGGCATACAACTGTCTATCCTTCAGAGTTTGGAGAACTATTCTAAGATGACTAGCATGATCTTCCTTATTCATCGAATATATTAGTATGTCATCAATGAATATGATAACAAATATATCTAAATAAGGTTTGAATACTCTATTCAGAAGGTCCATGAATCTTGTAGGCACATTGGTCAAACCAAAAGACATAACTAAGAACTCATAATGACCATAACGGGTTCTGAATGCTGTCTTTGGAATATCGCATTCCCTCACTCTTAACTGATGGCAGCCTGATGTGAGGTCTATCTTAGATAAAGAAGTAGCACCCTGAAGTGGATCGAAAAGATCATCAATTCTCGAAAGAGGATACTTATTCTTGATGGTAACCTTGTTCAACTGGCAGTAATCTATGCACATCCTAAGGGAACCATCTTTCTTTCTCACAAATAAGACCGGAGCTCCCCAAGGTGACACAGTTGGTCGAATAAAGCCCTTATCAAGGATATCTTTCAACTGCTCTTTTAGCTCTTTCAACTCTGCTGGTGCCATTTTATATGGCGGAATAGATATAGGACGAGTATCTGAAAAAATATCTATACCAAAGTCTATTTCTCTCTTAGGAGGGACTCCGGGAAGATCATCAGGAAAGACTTCTGAAAACTCTTTTACTACTGAAACTGACTCAATAGGGGGGGTATCTCAACACTAGAGTCATTAACTCGGACTAAGTGGTAGACACACCCCTTGGAATCTAACTTTATCACCTTAAGGTATGAAATGAAATGACCCTTAGGCACTGCTAAACTACTACTCCACTCTATAACTGGCTCATTAGGAATTTGGAACCTAACAACTCGAGTTCTACAATCAATGGAGGCATAACAGGCATGAAGCCAGTCTATACCTAGAATGACGTCAAAATCTACCATATCTAAATCAACTAAATCAGCCATGGTGTTCTTGTGATTGATGGAAATGACATAATCACGATATACTCCTCAGCTAGAATAGACTCCCCAACAGGTGTAGAAACACAAAAGGGTTCACAAAGTTTCTCATGAAGAACATTAAAATTATTTGCAACATAAGGAGTCACAAAAGATAAATTTGCTTCTGGGTCTAGCAAAGCATAAACATCAAGAGTAAAGACTTTGATCATACTAGTGACAATAACTGGAGAATTCTCTTGCTCTTAACGACTAGTGATCGCATAAAGGCGGTTTGCTCCTCCGCCAGTACCAGAAGTAGCTCCTATAGGTGTAGTCTTGTCTTGTGGCGCAACTGATGGAGATTAGGTATTATTTCCCTGATTCCCATTACCTTGGAAATTCTTAAGGCACTCTTTCATGAAGTGACCTTCTTGTCTACACTTGAAACAACTTGTGGAGCCATCGTGACATTTACCTAGGTGACAACACTTGGCACATGCAGGAGCCTAGTTACCTCCTTGTGCCACACTACCCTAAGACTGTGCAGGTTTAGCTCTGATGTTCTGTGAATTTTGACTATTGTACTCACCTTTGTTTCTGGGTGCAGGTGCACTAGCAGATGATGAAGCAGGTCCCTTTTGCTTTTGTTGGAAAGAAGACAGGTTCACATTATTTCTTTGTTGCCCAGACTCATTCCCTTTCTTCGCTTTCTTGTTTCTAAACTCCTCCCTATCTCTCAGTTTCTCTTCCTTAACCTGTTGCACATAGACCATCAACCTTGTTATATCCATGTCCCTAATTAGCATGCCTGCCTTGTCCTCTTTGCTTGACAGACGGGACAACACAGCAACAAAAAGAGTCATCCTGCTTCTCATATCCGCAACCATCTCCGGAGCATATCGGGAAAGTTGGGTGAACTTCAAGCTGTACTCATGAACACTTAGTGAATCCTGCTTAAGGGTGAGAAACTCTCTTACCTTGGCCTCTCTCAGTTCTCGGGGAAAGAAATGCCCCAAGAATGCCTCCTCAAAACAAGCCCAACTCGCAGGTAGTGCTCCCTCACCTCTACCCTTCTTCCACTGGTCAAAGCAAGTCCTAGAAACATTCTTCAGTTGATATGCAGCTAGTTCTACTTGCTCAGCATCGGCAAGGTGCATAACCTCAAATACCTTTTTCAGTTCCTCAACAAAACTCTCCAGATCCTCAATAGTGCTTCAACCAGTGAAACTTGGAGGATTCATCCTCAAAAACTCCCAGATCCTCGAAGTATAGGCCACTTCCTGTCTATCCTCTCTTTGTTGCCCAACCTGGTTAGTCACATCTTGGCTTAATATTCTACTCGCTTCCCTGAACTCATCATTGGTAACATCTCCTTGGGGTTGCACTTCAGGTGCATTAGGTACCCCTTGCTCCTCAACATTATGCCTAGCAGGACGACCTCCGACATCTCTTCGTGGAGGCATGATTAACTGAAAAACATACGCAAGCACGAATTAGAAAGAAACATTTTAGAGATCAAACTCCAACACAATAAATGAGTGTGAAAGAAGCGAAGTAATTTCCTAAGTGTTGCAGCCTTGTAATTATAGATGTGGCACGCCTCACATCGATAACTAGGACCCTACAGACACGACTTCATAGACTCCGTAGGACTCTTCAACTCTGGGATCTGATACTAAGTTTATCACACCCCGAGCCTACACCCTTGGTGGGACTGGCACTCGAGAACCATTTCTGGCACCAAGCGAACCCTTGGCCTGGCTAGATTCTCAGCGGAAGACTCTAAGCATTATTACGATGATCAAATACACTTATAAAACAACTGCCTCAAATTAAACTCAGAACGTTTAAGGATAAAACATTCAACTAGCCATAGATGGCAACTCAAGTCTTAACATAAGAAATAACTATGTAAAGACAACTGAACTACTAATTGTCTGACTGTCTATGAAGTCTCAAAAACAAAGAGGGATGCCAAGACAAGACCCACAACATCCTAATGAACTAACTACTAAAACAAATGATAAAGAGGAGTCCTCTGGACCGTCCTTGGCTCAGAATCAACGGTTGAACTCATTTTTCCGTTCAAGTTTGTTGAAGAATTTGAAAGATTCGAGAGCATCATAGCATATTCCTTATCCTTTGAAATAAGTGGGAATTTCGAATTAAAAATCCCTCAAAATATTTCTATCCGTTTCCTCCCCGCAAAAATTAACCCTACTCTCCCTCTATATAAACTCTTTTCTTTTTCAGTGTTAAGGAGAGGGGAGAAAAAATTGAGCAAAAAATATAGAATGGTTTGGCTACCCTTTACCTACAAAAAGAATTCGGAATAGCCGAATTTATATCAAGGAAGTTCTTGGAAATTTTCTAGTCTAAAATTTTGGGAACTTCATTGTTCGAGTTTTGGTTTGGACTCCTTGTTTGTTGCCCGAGTCTAGCTCGCATGATAGGAGTCTCCTTGTAGTGGTGGAATTGTTCTCTGCTCATTCTTGTCTCAGCTCGCTATCCTCAAGAAGGTAAAAATTCCTCCAATCTTGATTTACTTTAGTTTAACTTGCTGATCATTTTCGCAAAATGAATTTAGTTGTAATTATTCTCTTTAGCGATTTCCATTCGTCATTCTGTTAGTCCAACAAGTTGTATTATGTCTACTGTTTTAGATTATTATGAATACTTATGTTGTTCTCATTCCTATTATGAATTCCAAGTACCTCGATTTGTACTCGTGTCTTATGTTGTTATGATCTCGTCTTAGTATTCATATACTTTAAGATTTCATTCGTTGTTTAGAAGAATGTTCATGCCTTTTGGAATATGCCTAATTATGAGTTCGTTCTGTGATGTTCGGAATCGGTTTGATGACTTGCTTTCCGTGGTTAATATCTCGATTGCTCCTCATACTCGTAATTCCCTACCTGTCTAGCTTTGGTTTCTTTTTCTTTTCCAGCATGTTGCTAGTTGTTAAGTGTTGTATAGAGTTTATTTGCTTGCTTCATTACCCCCTGCTCCTTTTTCTTAGTTCTATAGGTTTAATTCAAATGCTTTTGGGTGTTAAAGTGTTAAGAAAATGATAAGGTGCTATGATTCTAAGGTTCTTTCTTCGAATATCGTTTGTCTTGAGTTTATGATATCATTTTTGACATGAATGTTGCATTTTAACTTAGATCAGTAGCTTGTGTTGTGTTGGATAGATATCGCTTTCGAATTTAATTAGACTGTTTCATTGTTGTTGGGGTTACTACTTCTTCTAAATGTCTCTTTTTCCTTAAATTGTTAGAATTTTTTTAGTACAACCGTTCACTGATTCATTTATGCTTAGTTCCTGCAAATTGTGTCTTTGAAGGGGAAAAAAAGATTAGATTAATTAGCGTTAACTTGGAAGTATGAGGGTATCACATAACTAATGAAGGAGTGTTTAAATGCATTGTTATTACGCCATTAGTGTGCTTGTTTCCATTATCAATTAATTTAAATTTATTTGCAAGTTTCATCCTTATGAATATGAATGTTAATCCTTCTTTCTTTTCCTTTTGTTTCATGTGATTTCGAGTGAGTTCATCGAACTCCATTACTTTCCTCTTCTCATCAGGGTAAAATGTAGAAAATGCAAGGCCCAAAATTGAAGCACAGGTCCAGATGGCTGAAAAAGTGGGCTAGAGCCCAGTATTTTCACAGCAGGAGGAACAGAAATGGCCCAAAACCCATAATTTTGGTTTTCTTTAGACTTTAAGATAGATGGGCCAAAAGGCCATTTTAATTGGATTTGGGCCAAAAACTCAAGTCTAATTATTTCTTTCCGCTCTATTATTATTTATGTTGTTATCGATTAACTAACTTTATTTGTTTTTTTATGGTTGAATTTAATTAAGTTCCCCAAGATAGCCTTTCATATTTTTGAAGTATCTATCATTTACTTATCTATATATATTTAGTTACATATGATTATTTTACCCTAATAGGAATCATGTTGAGTTTTTCTTAAAAGTAATGACTTAAAATTTTATTTCTTTCTTAAACTTCGTTAAAATTTTAAAAGTTAGTTGGAAAGTCATTTTAGTCAAATCGTTGGTCAACCGCAAGTTAGCGGACATTTCGAGGGCCTAACACCTTCTCAGAATATACATTGAACTTGAACCCTTTTATTTTCAATTGATTTTATCTGTTTAAATCTTTTGAAATAATTATAAGATTCTTTTCTTGATTTTACTAAAAAATTAAGTGGCGACTCTGTTCTTTTGGAAATTCCATTTCTCTTAAATCATAAGTTTAATTGATTTTTCGAAAATTTAGTCATTTTTTCTTTTATTTTATATTTTCGAGTAAAACACCTGTGTCTACATCATAAAACGATGCAAACCAAATGACATCACTACATTGATTGTACGAGTATGCGAGGGGAATACTGAACAATACATAAGCTTGAAAGGAATCTGAAAAGAACACTTATATTGGCTTTACTCAACTCATAAATAACTTAACTCAATATAAAGCAACAATGCACATGCAATATATGGAAAGTTTTTAAAATAGTAGAAAGCAACCCAGGTTGTTAAAGAAATGCAATAACAACTCAACTTACTCATATAATAAAGTAATATAATTTTTGTGAGAGTTTCTCTAACCGACAATCACCACTATGAGCCTAAGTGGTGATACATCGTCTTTCCCACGCTGCCAAAACTGTCATATACTTTGCCGTCATATAGGACGCCTTAACTAAGTGGATCCACTAATCTATGCTAAAAAGCACTTAAGGAATCATCTAAAAAGTATGATCATTTACTACCCATGATGGCTACATGGTTTATGGAGACTTGAGTTATTATGAACTTGCATCCCCATATCGGTGCTCAATACTACTTCCAAAAATATACTTAGCTCATATGCTTTAAAACAAAACTTCTTTTTTGGTTTGAGATAATTACTCAAAACTTAGCTTAAAAGCTCTCTTGGAATCGATGTTCCCTTTCTTGCTCAAATGTGAAAACATTTTTAACTCATGGGAATACTTAGTTCCCGTATAATCTTTGAAGAAATGAACTTTTACTGTTACTCTTTACTCAATTCAGAAGCTTAAGTCTTAGAAGAAAGTTAAAACGTTTGTAAAAGACTTTTGGAAAAAAATATTAATTTCTCTTAACTTGACTCTTAACTTTCCTTGAATTGAATTATGGATTCAAGGATTGTGATTTGTGATAGGAACAATCTCATGATGTTTAGGAATGTTTTTAGATAGTTAAACATGAAAAAAGATCAAGAAATCACTGTCTGGAAACTAGTCCACGATGTGGAGATGTATCTAAATATTTGGTTGCAAAAATAAATTTGAGGCAGAATGGTCTGTGACCGCTCCGCGATGCGAGGACAAAATTGTCAATTCTGAGGAACAGGTCCGCGTCGCGGACCTGGTACCCAGATTTGCCCGACTTGTTCCTTCTTCATTTTCTAACCCCAATTCTCTTAAACTCAGTTCTTTTTCTCAAATTCCCTTTAGATTTAGATACCCAGTATGTATACACAAGAATCTAACTCAAACAACTCAACTCAACAACATTTTAACCTCAAGGAACTCCTCAATCTCAACCTAACTCAAGAACGAAGGCCAATTTCAAGAACACCATTCAGGATTCATCTACTTTCAACTTTCTAGAACGAACTTCACTGAAATAAACGTGATCGGAGCGTGGTGAACGAACCCAACGCTATGAAAGACTCACATACCTTGTAGGATCAAATCCTTGGCGAAACCCACAATCAATCCCTCACGAAGACGACGAAATCTTGATTTTTCTTCTCCTTTCCTCCTCTTTTCTCTTCTCTAAAAACCGTAGCTTAATTCTCAATAGCGTAAACTGAATTAACTCAGTTTACACCCCAAATATTTTACTAAAAATGGATTTAATTAATTGGATAATGAAAAGACCATAATGCCCTTTTAAAATCCGGATTAGACTATCCTTATTTGAACAATCCAACTTCAAATGGGCATATCTCACTCATACAAACTCGGAATCGCGCAAACTCGGCGGCGTTGGAAAGATAATTCGAAGATCTTTCCTACGGTATCTGGAGCCACACCTAACTCATCCGCTAGGAGTTATGGTCGTTTGAAGTTGACCAAAAACTTAAACTTAACATACTTAACAAATTTTCCAAATTTTCATTCTTTCCAAAAACAGCTCTTTCTAATTCTAGCTCTCCCTAGTTCTTTCAAATAGCAAGATGTTACACCAATATAAAATCATTTTTTGTTCTTAGATAAAAGCAGTTCTACATGAAGAAATTAATTAAACACACAATATGGAAAGAAAGGTAATGTGAAGAAAAATCTCATTTTTAATATGAAATATGTGATCAAAGAACAAAAACCTGTCTATTCTACATGATTTTTTACATGTTAGTTGTTACACATGATCTCTTTTGCAGTTGAGATGTGGAAAGCAAAATGTGATGAGAGCATAAAGCAATCAACAAAGACAAAGTGTTAATACCTTAAACTCAAGATATCAATAGCGTAAAATGCACATCAATCAGTTGACTTGATGCCTACTGAAAAAAATAATTGGAGATGAATAAGCATGACATTTAGGAGAAACATGCTACATTTTTAAACAGCAACAACTGAAAATTAATATCTCGGAGCAGAGTTCTCTGACGGTTATTTACTCAGAAATAAATCCTCTGTTTCCACAATCAAATGTCCCAATTCCAATTACTTTTGAAGCTTAAATACATTCTGGATAACAAATAAGAGCATAAAATAATCAACAAAGACAAAGTGTTAACACTTTCAACTCAAGAAATCGAAAGTGTAAAACGCACAACTATTTATTGACTTGATGACTACTGAAAAAAAATATGAGGGTGTTTTTAGCTTAAAGTCTTTCTTCTTTGCTAATATTAAATCCATGTGTTTAGAGAATTTTTACTAAGAATTTCAAGGCTTACTTGTTGAAGAGTGTTAAATGAGTTCGCATAGTTCCATTCCTGTGTATCTTTAAAGAAAGGTGAAGCATTTACAATTAACCATGTATGTTATGCTAAGGGCAAGGCACAATGAGAAATTGAAAAAGAACTGATGAAGCATTACATAGACCATAAAAGTTGAAAGTGATATCCATCTAAAGTAACATCTTCTTCATACTTCAGGAATATCTTTGCCTAAGTTTTCCATGGACATGCCATGTTCCTTCATCTGACACAGCAACATGGGACCTTTTTATATTTAATGATACCTTCTTCATTTTCTTGAGGTGCATCTTTGTCTTCTCATCAGTTTTCCACTACCGCATATGAAGAAGAACTCAAGGATCACAGTAAAGTTTCAGAATTGTTTGGTGCTCGAAAACTAAATATGACATTTCAACATTAACTATGTGTAAAAACACTTTAAAATAAAATAAAAGAACTGAAGAATTATATTAATCTCTATAATAATGAACCAAGAACATTTGTAAATACATGACAGGCAAAGATACAATCAAAAAGTTGAAGCTATGTTAGGTTGTTTTAAGAGAAAATGACATAAATAGTCCCTTAACTATAGTAGTAGATCTAAAATGGTCCATTAACTATACAGGTAACGGATTTAGTCCTTTAACTATTCAAAAATTTATCACCTTTGGTCTCTTAACTATACACTTACCGGTTTTAGTCCCTTAACTATAGACTTACCGATTTTAGTCATTTAAATATTCAAAAACTTATCAGATTTGGTCTTTGTCCATTTTGTTTAAATACAAATAGCTTAGGTTTATAGTTAAGAGACTATTTATGTCATTTTCTCGTTGTTTTAACAAATTGACTAAAAAGGGGGGAATTTTTCGATTCTCACTTTTTCCTTATTTTCCTTTTCATTTTTTCATCTTTGCTTATTCAATTCCACCGAGAAAACATCAACAATTAGCATCGTATCTTAAAATAATCAAGTTAGCTTATCTTTAAATTTTTACTAATTTATGGAAATTGTCAAAAATCAATTCTCTTAATTAATTTTTTCTTATTTTCATGATTCATGTTTTATATGAAAAATCTAAAAATAACTTCATAATAATTTTGATTATATTTCGCCGATAAGTGCATCCACGAACGCTCTTGAATTTTTTTTGACAATTATTCTCGATGATAACTTTTAATAATGATCTTGCTCTTATTATTTCATTGAAAAGTTTCAAATTAATTTTGCTATTTTATATGGGCAAACTACATAAATTCCACTAGTTTAGATCATAATTCCTAAGATTCACAATAGTTTCAAATATTACTTCGTGTACCATATTTCTTCCTTTGGATACATGTATCATTACTCGTCAGATACATGTAATTTGGCGATTTTAAAAATTGAGATACATGTTTTATTTGTTTGAATTAAATGGTTGTAACTGATTTCCTTAATTAAAGGAGTAATTGAGAATTTTCAGAATATATGAACAATTAATTCTGAAATTTAATTTATCAAATCCCTTAATATAATGCGGAAATCAAGGAGTCTATCTATGGTTAATTAATTTCATTTTATTACTCTTTTAAATTATAAATTTATTAATATTATTGATAAAAGACCAAAACATGTATATTTTGGTTATGTACTCTTAAAATAATAAATTCATTAATTTGATGTATATATTATCAATATATGATGTATCCAACAAACTAAACACTTAGATACATGAGTGTACAAATGCACATATACATTTATATGTATCATGAACATGTACTATACAGTTGCATATATACATTTATATGTAGAAAAAAGACATAAAGTCACCACTAAAGTTGTCTCGAATTTTCAAAAAGACATCTTAATTTTACGAGCATCCTATTACCCCACAAAAGTATTGGATATCTTTGTAAAATGATCATTCTTACCCATTTTCTCACTATCTTTGTGAACACTCAAATAACAACGCGTGAAGGTTTATTTTAACTGCCAAAACCCAATTAAAAAATGCCACATTTCAACTGTTTTCTTTATTAATTAATTAAATAATTAAATACTTCATCTTCCCCAAATTTGATGTTGGAGAAGATTTTTTCAAACAAGTACTTTAAGGAATCAACAATAGTGACATCAACCTCGACACCAGGTTTAGTGGTGATTGAGGTGATTTGCTTGACAACATCTGGGAGCTAAAAAGGTCAATTCACACTCGTGAACCCGCAGCTCAGACTTGTCCCATGTATTTGTGCCTTCTCCACAGGAAGACTTCCTAGGGATAATGTTAAGAACCTTTGTTGGCATTTCTACTGGTCCCTTTACTCTGAAACTTCTGTCCTTAGCACCACAAACCAAATCTGTACACATTTTCTCAAGATTCTTAACGTTTTTGGTAGATAGAGTTGTCTTAATCAATCTTGTCTCGGGCCCCTCTAGCCCTAGTTTTGTCGGCTTCATTGTCGCACACACCATACTTTAATTTGATGAAGAAGATGAAGACCTAGCCGCAACTTCAATTTTCTTTAAGGAGGGTGGGAGCAAATTTCAATGGAAAAGAAGAGAAAATTTGAAAAATGAAAAAGAAAAGAAATGGAAGTGTTTTTGTTAAAATTCGGGTCAGATTTTCTCACTTTTATTAATATTTAAATTTAATTAAAATTGTCAAAAAGATGAGCATCACACACCTCTTCATAGATGAGGAAATTAGTCAAAATGGTCTATTTACAAGGGTATTTAATACTTTTATGGGGTAATAGGACACATGCAAAGTTAAGGTGTCTTTTTAAAAATTCGAGACAACTTCAGTGACTTTATGTCTTTTCTCTTTATATGTATCATGAACATGTACTAGCCTCTTAGATACATAAAAAAACTGATGGACTTTGATCAGATGGACATAAAAACATACAATCAGGAGTATCATGAAGACATATTAATATCTTATTCCATATGAATAAGTAGACTATGATACATCGGCGCACAAGTATATTCATATGTATCATAGAAGCATCTCATATTAATTTCATGTATTTGTTATATGTATCTAGTATTAATTTTATGTATCTATTTTTATGAACTAGTATAATTTCATGTATCTAGTATTAATTTGATGTATCAAATATCAATTTCATAAGTTATAGCCAAAAACATGTATCTTGTCCTCCTTCTTCTTCTAGTCAATATTTTTACTCATATCCACTTGCTGGTAATACAGAACTATCAAGTATTGATTAGCGACATTGAAGGCGGAGAAATGATCGATGATGGTTTTTGCATCATATATATCTTCATGAACGACGAAAGCAATTCCATGCATATCCTTAGTTGTGTCAATACGAATCTGCATTATAGCACCGTACTTGCCGAAGATATAGTACATCTCCTCGCTCGTGATGATGAACGGACCTCCGACAGTAGCTGAGTATTGTCCTTTCAGAGACTTAACGGCGCCATAGTTTCGCCGGAATAAGAGAGAATAAGTTTAGCCTCTTTTACTTAATAGTTTCGCTGGAAGGGGTGGAGGACGTGAGGGAGTAGAGATATTGCTGGAGTAGGGGATTGACAGAGGAAATGGTAGATGAGAGAGAAAAAATTATTAATTGCAATTGGACCATTAATTTTGGTGTTTAAATGTAAAGATAATTAATCAATCCTAGTTTTAAGGGATTTTTGTATCTAATTGTATCTTTTAAAATATATGATAAAAAATATTAAAATTGGTAATATATGTAATTGTTTGAAATTAGATGTAATTTTAGTATATATGATAGGGATGTATGTCTACTTAAGTAGTTTTTCATTTTATATATCTTCTTTCGTATCCTCCTTAGAAATAAAATTAACTACACAAAGTAGTCTTTATGGATAGCTATTGCACTACCAAATTAAAGTAGAAAATAACTAAGCTCAAAATATTAAAAATATTAATTTAATGTGACTTTAAGATGTCATAAACTTGAACATTAAGTAATTGGGGGTGATAAAAATGTATTAGATTTGGAAGTTGTAGATATTACTAATACTAATTAAGAATATACGTTATGAAGATGAAGACGTGTAAGTTATAAATCTAAATAAATAGATGGATGTGCTTATAGTTTTTAAAATTATAAATTCTAAATTATTACTTATTTTGTCTATTTGGGTAAAACACTTATTTATTTTACCCAAACATTATAAAAGAACTTAAAAACTGTTTTACATTTAAAACACTAAAAATAAATAATTTCAAACGGGCACTAAGTGAGATTTGTCTAGTTATATAAAAATTATATTATAAAATCTTCATATAGTTCGACATATAAAAACTTAAATAGTTCCAACTTGCAAGAACTTATAGCTTCAAATGAACCATCTCAGATAATAAAATAAATTATAATTTAAATGTCATACCTTACTGAACAACCCATTTCCATCTATTAAATTTGCTTTTGCAAAAATCTTCTTCAAACCTTTTCACAATAAAAAATGAAAATACCAATAAAAATAATACACTTAAATCAATTATCTCACATGAGATTCAATATTTGTCAAGTAAATTTCATGCGAGAAAAAGTGTCTTACTCAAAAATATGTGTGTGATAGACTGAATAAGATTCCGATTGATATGAACTTTGTAACATCCCGCAACTAGAAAGAGCTAGAAGTAGAAAGAGTCATTTTTGTAAAGAATGAAAAATCTGGAAATTTGACAAAATTATGAGTTTTGGGTCCACTTCAAATAACCATAACTCCTAGCTCAGGATGATCTAGGTGTTCTACAAGATACAGTAGGAAAGATCTTTGAATTATCTTTCCAACGCCGCTCAGTTTGCTCAGTTTCAAGTTCGTATGAGTGAGATATGCTTATTTGAAGATGGGTTGTCTAGATAAGGAAAGTCAAAATCGGATTTTAGAAGGGTATTGTGGTCTTTTCACTACCCAATTATTTAATTTCGTTTTTTGTAATTAAGTTGGGGTCTCAACTGATGGGATTTAGTTTACTCTATTGAAAAATAACTTAGGGTTTTAACAGAAGAGAAAAGAAGAGGAAAAAAGAGAAGGAGAAGCAATGAATCGCCATGTCTTGCAGATTTGCTTGTGGATTTCGTCAAGGGCTGATCCCTACAAGGTATGTGAGATCACATAGCATTGGGTTAGTTCACCCACGCGCCTATCATGATTTAATTCAGCTTAATTACGTTCTTGAA
Organism: Solanum gracilifrons; assembly: GCA_029582605.1. Lineage (NCBI taxonomy): Eukaryota > Viridiplantae > Streptophyta > Magnoliopsida > Solanales > Solanaceae > Solanum > Solanum gracilifrons. Next base: position 23,387 of record JAJOOH010017804.1, read on the forward strand.
AGAATAGTTTATGACTTCTTGATGAATATTGTTGAAAGTTTCATTTGAATCTTGATTGTTGAAGTTGTTGAGAAGTTCTTGAGTTAGATTCATGAAATTAGATGTCATTTTGAGTATATTCTTGCATATTTTCATTATGTATTCCAATCGAAGCGTTTGGGGAAATAACCAATTGAATCGAGAGGGTTTAGAGTTGAAAAACGAGCAAGAAAATTTGGGGAAATTCTGGGGAAAGAGGTGGGGCACCACGCTAGCCATAGCGCCCCACTTTCTGTTCTGTAGTTTGGGCTCTGGGGTGCCGCGCCAGCCAGTGCACCCCATCCCTAGTTCTGAAGTTTAAGCTATGGCGCCCCGTACCACTCAGAGCGCCAGGGACGCACCCTTTCCCACTTCTTTCTGTACTAGTTCCCTTGAAACGTACCTATGTTTCCTAGTTGATTCCTACACTATTAGGTACGTCTAAACAAAATGAAATCATAAATAACATGAGATCATGAACATTGAATCAATAATTCAATTCAAGGGAAGTTAAGAGTCAAGTCAAGAGAAGTTCATATATAGAGTTTTCCAAAAAATTTCTACAAATATTTTAACTTTGTTTTAAGACTTGAGTTTTGAGTTGAGTAAAGTGTAAAGATTGAAGTTCATTTCTTCAAACAAGTATATGGGGACTATGTATTCCCAAATAGTAAAATGTTTTCACATTTAAGCAAGAAAGGAAACTTTGATTTCCAAAAGAGCCTTTGAGCTAGTTTTTTTGTAAAGAGTAAATGCTTTTACAATTAAGAAAGAGAGGAAACTTTGATTTCCAAGATACCCTTTGAGCTAAGTTTTGAGAAATTATCTCAAACCACAGAAAAAAGAGCTAGTATGATATTTTGGGAGTAGTATTGAGCACCGATATGGGGGAGAGTTCAGACAACTCGCAGTCCCCATAAATCATGTAGCCATAATGGGTAGAAAAGAGTCATATTTTTAGATGATTCCTTAGTGATTTTTAGCATAGACTAGTGGATCCACTTAGTAGTCAGGTTCTATACTCTCGGCAAGGTATATGATGGCCTCGGCAGCGGGAGGCAAAATGTCGTATCATCACAATAACTCTTACGTGATGGCTGTCGGTTAGAGAAACTCCCACAAAAGTATTTTGTATTATTATATACACAGAGTTACTTGTACTTTCATATACATCAAGAGTTTATATTGTATCTTTGCATACATACAGAGTTACTATTGTATTTCTAAATACACAAAGTTGATACCCATGTTTTAACGCTTTTCTTTATAATGCAGTTATTTATACTACTTTATATTGAAATGAGTTTAGTTCAGTTGAGTTGAGACCAGGTTTCTTCTTTTAGTTACTTTCAAGCTTATGTCTTGTTTTAGTATTCCCCTCGCATGCTCGTACATTCAATGTATTGATGCCATTTGGCCTGCATCTTTTTATGATGCAGATACAGGTAACCAGGATTCTAGTTGAGCTTCAGAGTTGTTGGTGAGCCTCTTTGCTTCCGGAGGATCCCTTTTATTGCTTTCATTATTTTCAGTTCATTAGGATGTTGTGGGTCTTATCTCGACGTCCATCTCAGTTGTTAGAGGCTTCATAGACAATCAGATGTCAGTTTTTGTCATTTCATTTTCATTCTATTATGTTGAGACTTTAGTCGCCACTTTGGACAGTGAATGTTATTTTATTACATTTTCAGTTATCTGTGAGTTTTCCGTTTACTTTTAAAGGTACATTTATGTTGAGTTTAGTCTTCTGCTGAGTAAGTAAGCCAGGCCAAGGGTTCGTTTCGGGCCAACAATGGTTCTCTAGTGCCAGTCCCGCCCAGGGTGTAGGCTCGGGGCGTGACAAATTTGGTATCAGAGCACAAGGTTCAAGAGTCCTAGGGCGAAGCCATGTCTGTAGAGTCCTGATTATCGGTGTGAAGCGCGCCACATCTATAATTAGGAGGCAACAACACTTAGGAACTATCTCACTTATTTCATACTCATTTCGTGCGATAGAGTGCATCTCTATAACAGTTCCCTCTAACTAGTGCTTGCGCGTGTCTTTAAGATCATGCCTCCACGAAGAGCTGTCAGAGGTCATCCGTCTAGAAGAAATGTTGAACCACATGAACAAGGGGTACCTAATGTACCAGAAGTGCAACCCCAAGGAGAGGTCACCAATGCTGAGTTCCGTGAGGCCATCTGGATGTTGAGACAAGTTGTGACCAACCAAGCTGGGCAACAAAGAGAGAATCAACGGGAAGTGGCTGATACTTCAAGGATCTGTGAATTCTTAAGGATGAATCTGCCAAGATTTATTGGTTCAAGTGTTACTGAGGATCCAGAGAACTTTGTTGAGGAGCTTCATAATGTTCTTGAGATCATGCATATTGCTGATGCTGAGAGGGTGGAACTAGTTGCATACCAAATGAAGGGTGTCACTAGGATCATGTTTAATCAATGGAAGAAGAACCGAGCTGAGGGTGCACCACCTGTGAGTTGGGCTTGTTTTGAGGAGGCCTTCTTGGAGCGTTTCTTCCCCCAAGAACTGAGAGAAGAAAAGGTATGAGAATTCCTCACTCTTAAGCAGGATTCTTTGAGCGTCCATGAGTACATTCTAAAGTTCACACAACTTTCCTGCTATGCTCTGGAGATGGTTGTTGACATGAAGAGCAAGATGAGTTTATTCGTTGCTGGGTTGTCTCGCCTGTCAAGCAAGGAAGGTAAGGCAGCTATGCTGATAGGGGATATGGACATTGCAAGGCTAATGATCCATGTTCAACAAGTTCAGGAGGACAAGCTGAGGGATAGAGAAGAGTTTAAGAATAAGAGGGCTAAGACATCAAGGAATGAGTCTGGGTAGCAGAAGAGTAATGCGTACCGGTCATCCTTCCAACAGAAACAAAAGGGACCTGCTCTATCATCTGCTAATGCACCTTCACCAAAGAACAAATGTGAGTACATTAGTTAGAATTTCAGAGCTAAACCTGCCTATTCTCAAGGTAGTATGACACAGAGGGGTAGTAAGTCTCATGCATGTGCTAAGTGTGGTAGGAACCACTCAGGGATGTGTCGTGATGGCTCCAGTGGTTTCTTTAAGTGTGGACATAATGGCCATTTTATACGAGAGTGTCCGAAGAACAAGCAGGATAACGGTAATAGGGGCAATAGAGCCCAGTCTTCTTTATTTGATTCACCAGACAGAGCTTCATCTAGAGGAGCTACTTCAGGGGGAGACGGAGGAGGAGACTGTTTGTATGCTATCACTAGTCGCCAAGAGCAAGAGGATTCGCCAGATATTATCACTGGTGTGATCCAAGTCTTTAACTTTGATGTTTATGATTTGCTAGATCCAGGAGCGAGTTTACCCTTTGTAAATCCTTATGTTGCGATGAATTTTGATATTCTTCCTGAGAAACTTAGTGAGCCCTTCAGTGTTTCTACACCTGTTGGTGAGTCTATTCTAGCAGAGAGACTCTATCGTGATTGTACCATTTTCGTCAATCACAAGAGCACCATGGCCGATTTAGTTGAGTTAGATATGGTAGATTTTGATATCATTCTAGGTATGGACCGGCTTCATGCCTGTTATGCCTCAGTTGATTGTAGAACTCGAGTTGTCAAGTTCCAGTTTCCTAATGATCTAGTTATAGAGTGGAAGAGTAGTTCAGCAGTGCCTAAGGGTCGTTTTATTTCATACCTTAAGGCAAGAAAGTTAGTTTCCAAGGTGTGTGTCTATCGCTTAGTCTGAGTTAATGACTCTAGTGTTGAGATACCTCCTATTCAGTCAGTTCCAATAGTAAAAGAGTTTCCAGAAGTCTTTCCAGATGATCTTTCCGGAGTCCCTCTTGAGAGAGAGATAGACTTCGATATAGACTTTCTTCCTGAGACTCGTCCTAGATCATTTCTGACATATAGGATGGCACCAGCAGAGTTAAAAGAGTTGAAAGAACAGTTGAAAGATCTCCTAGAGAAAGGTTTCATTCGACCAAGTGTCTCACCTTGGGGCGCTCCGGTCTTATTTGTAAGGAAGAATGATGGTTCCCTTAGAATGTGTATAGATTACCGTCAGTTGAACAAGTTGTTGACACCCAATTTTTGTCCTCCACAATTTAGTTAATTTGCAAACTTCTTTGATTTCAAACAATTTGAAATAATTATTCACGAATCTTTCGGGACCATTTTCAAGGCAATTGGGTCATTTACCTATAAAATATATATATCTTAATATGCTTATAATATATGGATTTATGTATTTATTACTTTGAATAAATATTTAGAAAAAAATGGTTTTACGAAAAATAGAGTTTTAACTAATTGTGCATTTTATTTCCTCGAAAGATCAATTAGAGTATATAACTACTCTCTTTATTTCAAAATAATTTTAATTGTTATGTTAAATGATTATTTTACATTGTTAAAGTTAAGAAGCTTAATAGTTAATTAAATACGTAATTTATTTCGCTTTTAATTTATTTAAGATGTAGTAAAAGGAGTAGGTCCTTCAACCAAGGCCCATTTGGATCAAAAGAACGGCTAATTTCCTGGCCTAGTCACCTGACCCGACCCAATTAACCCCTATACTCTTCTCTTTCTCTGTGATCCTCTAAACAGTACGCTCATCTCCAGTGAACTCAACCAAAGCGACCCAAAATGCAAGATTCAACAGAGAAAAATAATCCAAAATGACACCACGATGTCCTCTTTGCTTAGCTTGTCTGGTCACGCGGAAGCCACGAGCCCTTGTACCCGCATACTTCCAGAACGTTCCCAAACAATAATATTCATTCCAATTTCCCTTTTTTTTTTTATTCAATTTCCATTCGAGTTGGTACGAATTCGTACACTAGCTAGTTGGCAATCCTTATCCCCTCAAGGATTTTGGAAATTTCCTATTTCCCACATCGTTTCTAACAAGAAATTCTCCCCAAATCTCTCCTATAAAAAGCCCCTCTTCTCACTGTTCACGGGGACAGATTTTCGGAGACCAAAGTGTACCCTAAAAGTTGAAATTTTAAAAATGTTTTGTGGCTGTTCGAGTTGAAGAGGTGGAATCGTCTCCGTCAAATTCACCCATCCAGTTCGCTGCCCAGAACCAGCTCCTTAGCAGAGTTACAACACTCCCAAAAGCTGAAAATTGGAAAATTTGGACTTAAAAGAGTCCAATTTAATGAGCAGGATGGCAGCAGCCCCAAAGGGTTGAAAATTGGATTCTTTTTTGGACTTTAAAAGTCCAATTAGATCGGCAATAATAGCACCATGGCAGCAATAAAGAGCATTTAGGCCAAGGGCCTAGATTCTTATTATTTATTATCTTGATTTATGCTCTTAATTTGTTTTGGAAATGCCAACTTTCATTAACTTTTTTCATTAACTTAGATGAATCCTTCGGAGGTTTTTAATGGCACTTTTATTTCGTTATTCGTTTATTTAAGCATTCAAATTTTCAAAATCTCTTTTAAATTAGGCAATCTAAAGCTTCAAGACTAGCTAGAGAATTATTCGTATTCTTTCATAGTTAGTATTTAGCTTTCAAATCCACGTTGAAGTTATTGTATTGATTTTTTTCGACTCAAAAACTTGACTAGGATAATATGTTAAGTTAAAATTATTATTTTGGCACTTTATCATTTGACTTAGTTTATTTTTGGAATAAGATGAGTGTATAAGTATCAAATAGTTTTGTTATTTTCAAATAAGCTTTTACAAGTAATCTCAAAGTTTTGTTTAAAAATTAGCCAACTTTTTAATGCGTCGGTCAACCGCATGTAAGCAGATTCTCTAAGATGCCTAAACCCTTCCTTAGAGAATTATTTGAATCCTTACCCAACTCTAGTTTTATTTAAAATGTTTTTTCTTTCAAAAACTCCCTTTTAAAATGGTTTTCTTAATTTTTCCTAAAAAATTAAGTGGTGACTTCCAAAATTATAATTCTTTCCAAAACTTGACAAAATTGCCAAGTTGCGAAATGGCTTCGAAACCTTTAGTTTTTGAAATCGGGTAGTAACAGAATGACGACTCCACTGGATATTCATCTAGGTTCTAACCAAAAGGATTTCATTGTTTGGATAACTATTTATTTGTATTAATTGTTATTTTTCAATTATGTGTTTAAATTTTGAATAGATTATTGTCACTGCATCTCATGTCATGCAATTCCTTTTAATGACAAATAGAATGCATTAGGAAAGGACGGTTACGTGGGATTCCACGACTGTGCCTTGATACGCTCAAATTACAACTCCCTAAAGAAGTATAAGCGATCGTTATCAAGTAAAGAACCCAACTTGTAGGTTGGGGTCGATCCCTCGAGGAAAATGGTTTAGACTTTACTTTTAACCAACAATTATATTCAATTAGCCAAAATACTTCTAGAAACAAGTAATAAAAAGGGGGGGGGGGGGATTTGTGAAACAAATTGTAAGAATT
>JAJOOH010017805.1:0-19824 GCA_029582605.1 Solanum gracilifrons
TTGATGGATTTAGTTGTTGGAATTAATTCAAAACTAAACTAGTTCAAGTTAAAAAGTTGTTAAGTTGTTTAAATAAGTTAAAATAAATAATGTGGTTTAGTTGGTGGTAAGTTCAAATTCAAACTTTTAAATAAATAATTAGTTAATTCATATATATTGTTATAAATTTTAGTTTTTATTTATAGGAAAAAGAATTGGGACACACTCCCATTGAATCGGAAGTTTTCAAGAAGACTCATGTCAGGAAGAAAGAAAATGAGATCATATGTGGATGGAGGAAAGGACCGCACGAACTTTTGTAAGTTATTTAATATGAATAATATATATTAATAGTGAATATATTTATGATATGTATATATACTGATGTCAATTTTTATATTTAATATGCAGAATGACTTTCATCAGTACGTCGCTGAGAATCTAGATAGTTCGGTCCAATTGACACCTGAACTTTCCACCCAGATTTGGAAAGAAAAAGTGGTAGGGGGACACACACGGGTAAAGTCTATGGTCTAGGCTCTCGAAATGATGTAAGATGACTCCAGTCAGGCTTAGAAGAATTTGGATCGTCACGTCAAGCCGAGGCATTTGACGGTGTTCAGATTGCTACTATGTCATCTCAAATAACTAAGCTTACAACGGCACTCGCAGATTCGAAGCGGAGAAGAGTAGCTGAACAAGAAAGCATGAGTGAGACCGTTCAGCAAATCAAAGAACAAGTGATAAACCTCGCTCGTCGACCTACTACTTCGGCTCCCGATAACACCGACGACGAGAGTGATGATGATGATTATGTAGAACCCACTCCCTAGTTTAGATCTCTAGACATTTATGAACTTTTTATAATTTTGAAATGAAATTTGAAAGACTTTATCAGTCTTTAATTTGTGATTTAGATACTTTTTAATGTTATTTTAAGTTTGTTGTTTTATGTTTTGTTTAGATTGTTTATAATTGTGTGTTTGATTGGGCTGAATAGTGTAGAATTGAATTAAATTGCATTTACAGGTGGGTAACAACAACTGCCAGATTCTGCTTTCAAAAATATTGCAGGAAAAGCGACGGACAACGTAGTTTTGTCCGTCGCTTTTCTGGGTTTTATTTTTTTTAAAATCCCAGAAAAGCGACGAACAACGTGGTTTTATCCGTCATTTTTTTGGGTTTTGTTTTTTTTTAAATCTTAAAAAGGCGACGGACAACATGGTTTTGTCCGTCGCTTTTAAGGGATTTTCAAAAATAAAATTTTCAGAAAAGCGACGAACTGCGTCAATTTTAGAAATAAAAAAAATTAGAATTAAAATAAAGCAATAGAGTCCATCGCTTTTGTTAAAAAAAAATTCAAAAAAAAAAGTCAAAAAGCGACGGACTAGCGTCAAGCTAAAAAGTGACGGAGGTGACTGCGTCGCTTTTCCGTCGATTTTGACCAAAAAAGTGACGCAGTCCGTCGCTTTTGGCCGTCGTTTTTTGACATTTTTTTAGTAGTGGTGGTTGGGTCTAGTGGAGCCACTGCTGATGTTACACCGGGCACTGATGCCAAGGATCAGAGTGTTGCACCAGACATTGATGCCCCGACAGATGTTGCGATTGTGTAGATAGGACCCTTTTTTACCTCTCTCTCTGTCATTTTTATTGACTTTGTATTGTTTTGTGCATTTGATGATAGTTGCCTTTTTATTTGTAGTAGGGTGAGGTGTTTCCATACCTACCTCTTGTGACTATATTTTGTATATATTGGGTTTTTGTGTTTTGAATTGTGTGTTGATATTGTGTTGTAGATGTTTGAGCTTATGGCTCCTTGTTTTGAATAGAAATGGTTTTAACCCATCTAAAAAATGTTGCCACCTCTTGTTGTGTTTGAATGTGGTTGTTCTTGTGCCAATTTGAGTATTAGTTATCATCAATACCGATGACTTGAATAGTGCTCTTAATCGAACAAAAATGAATGTGCGGCTATGATGAGGCCAGATGAAGTTACATAGACAATATGTGGACTTTTTGCATCTCGTTGTGACTAGCCGGTTATCGAATAGAGTCTATTGTGATGAACATTGCACACTAGCAAAAGTGTGGAGTCTCATTTGATATTAGTGTCAATGCCTTGGGTGATAAGCTTACCGTGAACCTTGTGTGATGACATCTAGAATTTGCCCCGTTGGTCCGGTTGACTAAGTGATGCAAGCTCTTGAAATGATCTTAGGCCACAATTTTGAAGAGTGAAACAATTTGACAATATACCTCTTTTGTGGCCAACCTTGTGAGATGTGTGAACTTTACTTGAACCCCTTGAGCCTTATCCTTTTCGTGGAAGGAACTTGATGCAATTGAGACATCTCTTTATCCATTCACCCATAATCCTCATGAAGTGTGATTTGTTTGAATAGCCAACTTAGGCCAAAAGTCTAAGTTGGGGGTGTGGTGAAAAGAAAAGGTAAATCAAGAAGTGTGAAGAAGTCCCCCTTGATCCATGGATTTGAAAAAGATGGAACCCCTCCATATAAAAAAAAAGAAAGAAAGAAAAGACGAAATCAAAAAAAAAAAGAATGAAAAAGTTGTGAAATAAAGTTGTGAAAGTTGCAAAAGAAATGGGGTGTCCGGTATTCCATTGGAAGTTGAATAATGGGGAGAATTTTGAGCATGAGTAAAATTGCTGAAGAAAAGGAAGGAAAGTGAGGTTCATACCACATTTCATGAGGATAACAACCACTGAGCCTAAATGACCATACAATTACACTCAACCCCGTTACAAGCCTTGAAAAGACCTTTTTGATCTTGAGTGAACAGAAGCGAATGTTGATTGGAAAATAAGGGCAAACCTTTGGGTGAAATCATGCATGTGTTCATCTTTGTGAGTGTGAGAGTTGTATGTGATTCTGGAACTATAAATTGTTGAACAATTGTGTGTGAATATGGAATCATCTTTGTTGTGAGGGCATTTGAGTACCTTTGTTGAGCTTGAACTTGCATTTGAAGCAAGTATTGTGAACTTGAGAATCTTTGATGATAGTGAGTCATAACTTGAATCTTTGAGTGCACAATTGATCCTTGCATGAGTAAGTGGAGTCTTGTTGTGTGCATTCATGATTGCGTGTTTTGTAGCACTGTTTGAGACATCCTTTTTGAACTGCTGAACTTGAGTTTAACTTGAAGACAAACAAAAGTTTAAGTTGGGGGTGTTGATGAGTCAGAGATTTGTACTCATTTAGGGCTTTGTTTATATAGATTTAGTTTCTTCAAATGCTTATTTTGTGCCAATAACTGATGTAAAACACTTGATTTTCAGGAATATGAATTGAGGAACAAAGCAAGGACACTAACAAGCAAAAAGGAACAAAACAGGCTGAAGGGATGAAGAAAGACAACTTGGTGATCGCCAAGTTCACTTGGCGAATCGCCGAATGGCTATCTGACCGCCTAAAGTTCCAGTGTGCTAAGCCCTGAGGGAAGAAATCAAGTCAGCGAGAGAAAGGAGCAGTCGACGGATCGTCGAGTAGTTTCGCAATACAGTGCTAGATCGCCCAAAGTTACAGACCTTGAGGATGCTGATGCCAAGGCAGAATGGCGATGGAAGTAACCAAAGGGTGGCTCGCCGAGTGGTTCGGCGAGCCCGACTTACTTCACTGAGTTACATTTTTGGTGACTATAAATACATTTTTGAACATTTAGTTTAGTATCAATTTTTAATTAGTTATCAGTTTTCAATTAAGTTTTAGCTCTGGAGACAATTTTCTCTAGTTTTTCCTAAGCTTTGAAGGATTGAAAAAATTCACTTTTGATAAATTGGAAGTGGGTCTTTGAGAATCTTCAAATTAGAGCATTATAAGGACGAAATCACTCTTACCCAGTTGATGGATAATCAATTTGGTAATGGTTTTTACCTTCTTATAATGTCTAGCTAAAATTTCAATTCTTGGGGTGTGATTATGGGCTGATTTTGCTTATGGGTATTGCTAATTGTTAGTTTAAATGTTATTTAGAAGTGAGTTCAATCATTAGTTGTGGTTTAATTTAAGAATTGTAGTTGCAAATGCAGTTCTAGCTTTGTGTTCTTAGCTTGCTCGAGAGTGAGGTTTTAGAACTAAGGTTTTTGATTGATGGTTTGTGGTTATTGGGTTGACCTGGGTTCAGCTCGAGAGAGTGAATCCTCAACCCAATTCCACAATTCAGCTCGAGAGAGTGAATGGATTAAGGTGTGAGCTGGTCTTATTTTGCATGCTTGTTGATGTTCGAGAGAAATCAACTTGATTCGGGGTAAATTGTTCGAGAGAAAGTTTACCCCCTCTATAGCCTAGCTTACTCACTAATATCTAGCTATTTTCTAATAGTTGCAATTACCCATTCGCCTATATTAGCCTATAATCGATCACATCCCAAGAACCCGTCTCATTATTGTTATTTCGTATTGTTTGCCGTTGTTTGTAGTTGATAATCATAACCAAACCCCCCCCCCCCTTTGACATTCGTGTCACCCCCTGATTTGAATGATGTCTTTATTCGATAATGTTTGTTCCTATGACTGATTTGACCATGTTCATACTTCCAAATTGAATCTTTGTACCGCTCCTTGTGGGATTCGACCCCAACTCATTTAGTTGGGTTTTATATTGATTTATGATCGTTGAACACCTAGAATGAGGTATGCTTAAACGTTACATCACACCCCCGTCATGGTTTACACCAAGACATGCATGGAGGACCATAGAGCCTTCCACGGGCCGTCAATATGCCCGTGAAAGCAAGTCAGAGACTCCCTAAAGACAGTGAGGAACCACAGACCACTAGACGGTTCGTGGAACCCCACACGACCCATCAAATGTATCGTGGAAACAACCCAGTACAACCCTAACTCACGGTGGCCTACACAGCCCGTGGTGCTTCACACGGTTCGTGAAGTGGACCGTGAATGGGGTAGTTCAGCCTTCAAGTTTTGGGTCAAATTCAAACGGTCATATCTTTTAGCACAAAATGAATTAGGTGGCCTATAACCTATTAAATTAAAGATCTTTGAGTCTTATTTCCAACGCCACCGAGTTTGCAAAAATCCAAACTCGGAGTAAAAAGTTATGCTCGTTTCAGTAGAGCCCTATTGGGCAAGGCCATAACCACGACCCATTTGACCGATCGTGGTCCTAATGACGGTCCGCCAGTCCCATAGTAAATAGCACTTCGTCAGTTTTAAGTCAAGGTCATTTTGGTATTTTCCCCTATGTATTTGGCACTTAAACTACGTCGTTTGATATCTAAACTACGTCATTTTACTCAGTCTAAGCCTAATAATCTAGTCAGATAATACCTAGAACCCTCATTCTCCAAAAATCACCCAACTTAGAGCGAAAAGAAGAGAAAGAGGTGACCATCTCTTCCAAGAACAAGCATAAATGTTCTTCGAAGTTCATCCCCGAAGTCCAAAGGATTTCTCCGTAGATTTCGTCACCAGGCATGTGAAATTTTACTAGTGGGTTACTTTCACCCATTAGGTCCCTATAATTCAGTTAATATCTTTAATTCTCATAAACTATTCAGACCTAGGGTTTCTATATTTTCAAGATTTATTGTAAATTCGATTATTATGGTTCCCTTGATCTAAATACCATGTTTCTTGATAAATTAGTATAGTTCCTTGCATATAACTCAGAACCCTAACTTGTGTAAATTTATCATAGTTCATGAATTATACTTGCTAGGCTCAGACATAAATTTATTCTTCAGATTTCGAATTCCATGTTCTCAATAAAATAAATGTTGCATTCTGAGTTAGCATGTTAGTATTTCGAGATATTCAGTATTTGGTGCATTTTAGCTTCAAGAATATTCAGTTGGGAGTAGACTTAGCATCAAGTTGGACTAGGGTTCAATGTACCCTCAAAGTCCTAGAACTACGTGCCTGCATAGGTTTACAAGTCCCCTCAATTGGGCATTAGTTTTAGTGATCACACCACAATCATGCCTTTATACCCCTGGCAAGGTATATTGGGTCCTTTCAATGAGGCGTATACATCGGACTCCTGGTTTAGCTCACATGGTTTATGTCGGATAATAATAGCTCCGACAGTCACACTTTTAACGCATTGACCAAGTTTTCAACATTTACTTCAGTACTCAGTTCAACGTGTTATCTTCATGATTAGTACTTGGTCATTGCATTCAATTTAATTTTTCAGTTATACTTCAGTATTTATATGCTTGCTCAGATTATATCATTGCTCAGTTTTGCATTGTTCAGATTATATATCTATTGTTCCATTTAGTATATGTATCATGCATGCTTAGTGCATTCCAAGTACTGACGCATACTTTGCGCTACATCATTTCATGATGTAGTCAGAATTAAGCAGTTTCAGTGCTGATTCCTTATACTTCGAGGACATAGACATGCTTTACTTTTCACTTTTTATTTCCAGTCTTCAGTTTTGTTAGAGTTAGCTGGGGGCATGTCCCAACAACTCAATTTAGTTAGAGGATTTTTAGACATAGTAGTAGGTTCAACTTGAGTTGTTAAGTGGTTGTTTTAGTTATCACTAAACTCCTATTATTTTATATATATTTAGACTAGTTGGGTTTTTTCCCGTTTTAGATATCCACTGTTTTTAGCTTCTGCATAATACATGATATACCAGACTCAGGGTTAGCTTGGGGTCACTCATAATCGTAGGTCCCGTGTTACGTCTAGGGGTATCCTCGGGGGATGACATGAAGTAAGGTCACTAGAATTACCTAACACAAAGTTTAGTTGAAAACTTTCTTACCGATTGAGTTTCAATATGATACTTTACTTGGGTCAAATTCAAACAACCATATATCTTAGCATAAAATGAATTAGGTGGCTTTTGGTCTATCAATTAAAGGTCTTTGAGTCCTCTTTCCAACGCCACCAAGTTTGCATTATTTTGAGTTCGAAGTAAAAAGTTATACTCGTTTCAGTGAAGCCTTGTTGGGCAGGTGAAGTTTCACAGCCGGCTACACGTCCCGTAAAGTGTTTCACGGAACATGGAGCCTTAAACGGCCCGTGAAACCTCCCTTTTAAGAAACCTTGTCAGTTTTTTAAGCTGGGGTCATTTTGGTCTTTCCCATATGCATTTGGTACCTAAACTACGTCGTTTTAACCCCTATTCTAAGCCTAAACCATGAATTTTTACACCAAATTAAGGGCTTAGAAAGTGTTAATTAGTTATTTTATGTTCATTAACACTTCAAGTCATTAGAGCAAGGTTTCAAGAACAGAAAATCTAGGTTCGAGTGTTCATTGAGTTTCATCGATTTCGCCAAGCACTTCGTTCTTCTAGGTATGTAAGGCTATAATAGTGTTAAACTAGTTCGTCCTCACGCCCTACATCTACTTTCAAATCAGTAAAAGACTAATCTAGGGTTGTATCTTTAGATTTGAGTATTTTTGAGATGAGTTGATTTTGAGTTCTTGACTCCTTTTGAAATTCTACTCCTAATTATTGAATTGTTATATGCTATGCATTTAGATTCTTGAGTGATTCATTCATGTCTATATTTCAGCATGAACCATATGAATAAAGTTTTCTTGAGATGAGTAGTATCGTTGAGTTCTGAGTTCTGAGTTCTGAGTATTGAGGTTCCTATATTGTTATTCAGATACTTGAGTCAATTCATTCATGTCTATATTTCAGCATGAACCCTCTTTGGAGTTATAAATCTTGAGAATATTTTAAAGTTAACATTTGTGTTTTGAGGAAGTAAAGTGGAGTTTGAGAAAGAGTATAAGAGAACTAAGTATTTCCCAAATGTTTCATTTTTACATGAAGAATAAAAGTAGACTTTTTTTTGAGAAAAGTTAAAAGAGTTTTCAGAAAGATTAAGTATAGAGCAGTTACCTCTTAAAGAGGCCACTTTTGAGTAATTATCTCAACCCAAAATGTATTTTTACATTGAGCAAAGAGAAACCTTATTTTCTAAATGAGCAATTAGTCTCAGAGATATTTTAGAGCAATTACCTCTTTTAAGAGGATAGCTTGACAATTATCTCAAACAAGAGAAATAATATATTTTTATATATTTGAGTAAGAGTATACATTATTGGGAGTAGTATTGAACACCGATATAGATGAGAGTTCAGATAACCCACAACCCCCATAAACCATGTCTTGCCAATATGGGTACAAGATCATACATTTTAGATGAATCCTTAGTGCCTTTAGGTAGAGCTTAGCGGATCCACTTAGTTGAGATGTTCTATATCCCAGCATGATATATGACAGTTTTGGCAGTGTGGACAAGACGTTGTATCATCACGTAGCTCATAATGATGATTATCGATTAGAGAATCTCCCCATAGAGTTTAAGTGTATTTTTATATGTCACTTATTATGTTGAGTTTCTGAGATGAGTAAGTATTTTTGTAAAGTTTAAATGATTTTATTCCTTTAATTCTTTACATTCAGTTGAGTTTATGTTGTATCTATTGCAGTCCTTTCATTCAGTTATTTTGGTTTGGCTATATTACATAGTCGTACATTCAAATATACTGATGTCATTCGACCAACATCCTTTTATGATGCAAATGCAGGTGTTCAGGGTCATCAACATGCGCTTCTTTGAGATCACTTTATACTCCAGTTAGCTTTTGGTAAGCCTCCTTGTATTTTAGAGGACTTCACATTTACTTTCTAGTTAGTAGTTTTGAGATGTCGTGGGTCTTGTCCCGACATCCCTCCTTAATAATAGTGGCTTTATAGATAGACAGAGTTGAGGTGTCTCTCAACATTTACTTTTTTTCGAGTTGTTTTTATAAACTATAAGTATTGCTATTGAGTATTTTCCAGACTTTATGAGTATTTGAGTTTAATGAATTTCATTTTGTTTTAAGCCTATTATTGTTTGAGTTAGTTTTCCGCTTGTAGTTAGCTAGGATGAGGGTTCGCTCGGGGATCAACAATGGTTCTCGAATGTCGGTCACATCTAGGGTGTAGGCTCGGATCGTGACACCTTATCTATTCTCAATGTAGTTTTTGCCTACTTATTTAAAAAATTTAACTTTTTTTGATCCCTTCCATCTCTATATTATCCTTATGCTCCTATAACTTAAATACAAATACATTTTGATAGCACAAAAATATAAATGGGCATTGAGGACATTACTTTTGGTGAATTGGAAGCCTTAAATGAGTCATAAATCCTTGACTCATCAATGGTCCAAATTATGGATTTTGCAGACACCTACCCTATTCCTAATAAGATATATGAATTCTTACCACCCAACTAAAAACATGCAAAAGAAAAAAAATCAGTTACAAATCTTTTAAATAAATACACCTACAATTTATGGACAAATTTACGAAGACCCATAACGTTAATAAGTAACTTAATGCAACTAAAAAAATCAACTCACAGGATCTACTTTAGACATGACAATATCTTCTAAATGAAATAAGAGGAAAAAAAGACAATTTTTGCCGAAAAAAGATACGCAAAAGTTGAGGATGGTTATTCATCGCTTCACATAAGAGATTTTTAGTCAACCTATAACACATCTACACCCCAAAAGGATGTAGCGAGAATGGTAATAGTTTGCCACACATACTGATAAGTATCATCAGTCAATCAGGATTAAATAATGCCTCTTAATATAGAAATCACAATTTTAACATGAAGGACCTATACTACCACAATCACCTTCATTCATCAAACTTAATATTCTAAACCACAAGATTTTTAATTTACAAGATTAGTATATTTAGCGATTAGTCCTATCAAGTACATAGTATGCAACATATAACAGTAATTCGCCAATCAACAAATATACTCACCACATAATAGATCATGTACACTAATTGGTCACACAACCATCAAATATCTCAATGTAACAATAGAACTCTAAAAATCTCAATAACAACTCACACATCACCACTAGGTGTACAAACGATCTTATTTAAGCTCAATAGCCATGATATATAGGGGATCAACTTTGTTTATGTACCATATTAGTGTGGTATCCAACCCACCGAATATATGTAACTGCTCGTTCGGAAGCTCATAATGGTTTCAAGCCACTCATCACACTATAAGTTTCATGGTAAACTTATCTCTCACACATACAAAACTCAATATAGTAATATACAACAATAGATATACATGCAACACAAGGAATTCAATAATTTCATTAAGTGATAACTCATGCAATTTTAAATATCAAAATCACATCATGAAGTTCAATTTTGTCTGAGGATCAATCAACAAACATTCAATTTAAGAATATACATGAATCTAAGTCCATCCTAACTCCAATTAATCTCAGAAATTCTTCTTCCTTATCATGATGAATAGTCTAGCAATGACTAAATAATATTATTATACCCGCATGTCCTCACTACGACATATTCATCCTTGTTGATGATAATTAAGCTTATTTTCTCAGTTGCGAGATCATATAGTTTCTTTAAATTTACCTATCTCTACTTTCTTACCCTATAGTTCAACACATAGGTCATATCGACACGAAACACCCATCGAGGAAAGAACACATTACTGCACAATTATGTCTTTTACTTAATTTCATATTTTATTCATCCAAACAACATGCTCGCGAGACTAATCTTGATTCTTCTGTCAAATTTATATTTTATACATGCTTTCTGACCTCATTCTACTACTCGTAAATCATAGCCTACCTAGACATCAAGGTGCTGCTACAGAGTGCACAAATATTTATCCCTTGGTTCCGTTTGAGTGAGATTGGAGAATTTTTTTTTGACAATAAGGTTTTGGAGATGTATTTCTTGAGAGTTTTACCTCTATATTGCGGGGTTTTCTCTCTCTTAGGCATAGCATTAAGACATTTTTAGAAGGAGACAACCCTTTTAGAGCTTGAACTGAGAAGAAAAATGATTTATTTTTGCTAGGGCTACTATCGGGTGTCGCCAAGGCATCTCAGGGCCTGCTACATAAGGCCCAGGTTATAGAGGCCAAGGGACAATTATAGAGGTCTTAGGTAGTTCCCTTCCTGTTCTCCCCGCATAAAAGAATTGTTTTGTTATTTAAGGCGGAGCGAATTTTGACTTAACTTGACTAGGTATATTAAATTTCAAATTCTGACATTTTATAACATGTATTTTCAATGATGATGTGATGGGTCATTACAGTTGGAGTTAATGAACTTTGGGTGAAAATCATATACAACGTAGGTCTGATTTTTACTCCTTTTTTTCATAGATTTTTACTCCGTTAAACAAGAAGATTTTCCATGATAAATTACTTATTATTTACTTTATAATTTTAATTTTTCTTTGGTTCTTTAAGTCAAGTAGTTGGTACTAATTTCTTTCACATCTACTTTAAGATTCTGCTTTAAAAAGATTAGAAAAAGAAATAAAAATTCTAAAAGGGAAATCAAAGAAAATGTTAGGATTAATTTGACTATTTTAAATGAATTTTTTATAAAATATTAATTTTATGTTTTATGTAAAGTTTAATGACCTGCATTAATTTTTAACAAAATATATATTCTACTATTTCCTTTAACACTATTATATCAACGCTCGACTAAAATTTTGGACAACTTTTTATTAAATAAGTAATATAACGTATAAATATATAATTGAATTTGATTTCTTTTATCATATCATTCATAAAATTAGTTAAATAAATTTACTATTATTAATGTAGAAAAGTAGATTTTAAATAGTTAATTAAGAAAAGGTACATAATATCGTGATTAGAAATAGAAACTCATACCTAATACATAAGAAAGTGAAAGAAAAAATAGTTAATATATGTTATTATTTTTATTTATTAAATAAAATGAAAAATATTTACACTATTTATATGGTATTGTATGTCTCACATGTTTGATCCTTCTCCCACTCCCTCAACAAATTTAAAATACATGGACTCATTTAAATTTGGTGGAGTTGATAATTACTCTCTCTGAACAATAGCTGTCAATTATTAACTTAACACAAGAATTAAGAAACAGTAAATGATAAGAGTTATTTTACTAAATCACCCTTATTAAATATAAGTAATTTAAACATTGAAAAAATAATTATATTTAATAGCAAGAGTAAAATAAACACAAAATGATAAATTGGAGTGACTTTTCTTTTTATCCTTTTATTTATTGTGAATGGTGAATCATTATACATAGTATGCCCGATGGTCATAAGCGATCGATCCACGACAGAACAACTCAAAAGATAAGAGAGTATCGTTAATCTCTTAATCATTAATTTTATAAAATGGACAAGTATTATTGGATATTTCAAAATAATATAATTGATAAATAAAGATGGACGGAGAGAGTAAAAGATTATTTTTGAGTTAAAAGAAAAGTTTTAGGATGTACTCCCTCAGTCTCTTTCTATAAATAGTTGGTCCATAATACTTGTCATTTCATAAAATCAATGCATAAATTACCATATTGTTCCTCTTTTACCCTTGTGAGCTATTAACCTTGAAAATATACATTTGAGCAACTTAGAAAAACTAAGTAAATGATTCATGTTGGTTAAATTAATTAATCAAAATAAATTAATTCATATTAATTGATTGAAAACTTGAGTTCCAAAATAAATAAGGGTAGAATAATAAATTTACTTATTTTCTTAATACACATAAAATCCAAAATAGTGACATATAAATAGGGATGGAGGGAGTATTTTGACTGTTTTTCCCATAAAAGAAAGTGCAATGAATCTAGAGTGAGAAAGTATAGTGCAAAGATTTAGGAATATCCTCGATCAAGAGAGAGAGAAAAGGATTGAAGAAATTTGGAGGAGAATTGACTCTTGTACTTGCCCTTCGATTGAGAAGAATCAATGGCTTCATCTGCTTCAGAGACCGACAAAAAAGCAGCAACAGAGTCTACTAAGACAAGCATAGTTCCACCATTGAAGCCCACATGGGTTCTCCCTTACAGAACTGAAAGACTTCAGCAGCTTTACAGTATAGGAAAAAAATTAGGGCAGGGCCAATTTGGAACCACCCATTTATGTACAGAAAAATCAACTGCTACTCTTTATGCTTGCAAGACTATACCAAAGAAGAAGTTGATTTGTAAGGAGGATTATGAGGATGTTTGGAGGGAGATTCAGATAATGCACCATTTATCTGAGCACCCAAATGTGGTCAGGATAAAGGGTACTTATGAAGATACCCTATATGTGCACATAGTTATGGAGCTTTGTGCTGGTGGAGAGCTTTTTGATAGGATCGTTGAAAAGGGACATTACAGTGAAAGGGAAGCTGCGAAGCTTATTAAAACTATTGTTGGAGTGGTGGAAGGTTGTCATTCGCTAGGGGTCATGCATAGAGACCTCAAACCTGAGAATTTCTTGTTTCTCAGTTCAGATGAAGATGCTGCTCTTAAGGCCACTGATTTTGGCCTCTCCGTTTTCTACCAGCCAGGTTTTTCTTTTTGATATCATCTTTTGAATTTGATTATTGTCATTTCGATTGTGGACCTGCAAATTGGAGTCAATTTAAGAGGGTTCAAACTTTTGTTTGTTTGTCTGTACAGTTGGATGTTTTCAAGGTCAGGGAAAGATAGCAACATCTCTTCTTTCCCCTCTTTAACCATTGTTATTAGTTTCTTTGAAGAAAAAAAAACTTGAGTTCTATCTTTGTTAATTGTTTCTACTTGTTCGGATTTGATGGACATAGTGAATTCCAAGTTTCGTAGTATGAATGGGTTCTGGATTCTTATCTAAAATTAGTTTGGGTAGATACTTTTCCTTATAGCAGGAAAATGCATAGCTTTATGTAGCATTATGATTTTCACTTTGAGTTGATTATTACAATCAGGTGGTTAAGTTTCCTGGTTATTATTTCTTTAGAAATAACTAGTACTTGTAACTTGGTTTGTTTCAGGTAGAACATAGTATCAGTGCTCGATTGCCGTAAATATAACTTTTTGTTGCTAGGATTATGTCCCCTATTAAAGATACTTAGCAACAAGGTGGCTTTTGTGAACTGTCTATTTAGGTTTCCTCTCAAAATTTTAGGATTGCTTTTTGTTGTTTCCATGAATGTGAAGATGACTTGTCTTGTTGTTCCCCTTCAGATAGATTGCTGGCTCTGTACGTTTTTCTGATGATCTACTTATTGTGTAGTTCTTCATTAGTATTTGGTGGGTTCATATATAGCATGTAGTTATTTCATTCAACTAGATCTTGCCGAAGAGAAGGTTTTAGTTTTAGTTTTACATATTTTCGTTTGGAGGTTCTGTCATGTTATGCTTATATCCTTGATTGTCTTTCTGATTTAGTGCTTATTTTGGTTTTGTGAAATAACCTAACAACCTTTCTGATGTTGCATGCCTCGTATCTTTGGAGACTTAGTGAAGTATGCCTTCCAGTAAGAGAGATGCTGACCCTCCTAGTTCTTGTTCAATTATCATTTCTGATCTATCTAAAGAGACACGTTGGCCCCTTTATTATTTATTATGATTAGGTGAAATGTTTTCCGATGTGGTTGGAAGTCCTTACTATGTTGCACCTGAGGTTTTACGCAAGCATTATGGACCTGAATCTGATGTATGGAGCGCAGGAGTTATTTTGTACATATTACTTAGTGGCGTTCCACCTTTTTGGGCAGGTATCTTGCTCCCCTCCCTTCCAAAAGTTCGTATGTTTCCGTTGCAGACTTCTTGTTGGTGCTTTTAATATCTTAACATTCATTTGTTCCTCTTGATTACAGAAACTGAGATGGGAATATTCCGCCAGATATTGCAAGCAAAATTAGATTTTGAATCTGAACCATGGCCTGGAATTTCAGATAGTGCCAAGGATTTGATACGTAAAATGCTTGACAGGAATCCAAAGAGGAGGTTAACTGCCCATGAAGTTTTGTGTATGTTCCTATTCATGCTAAGGTTTAACTGCAACATGTATTTGGTATTGTTTCTAGAAAATGTCATTTAACTCTTTACTGCTTCACTTCTAGAAGTTGGATTTTGGGAAGAACTTGAAAGGGCATAAAAGAAAACTGCCTTCACAAGGAGCTTAATTTCTTCTTTTCTTGTGTCTCTCAGGCCATCCATGGATTGTGGATGACACAATAGCCCCTGATAAACCTCTTGACTCTGCAGTTCTTTCACGCCTCAAGCAATTTTCTGCAATGAACAAACTTAAGAAGATGGCTCTCAGAGTAAGATTTTGACAATGTTGTCTACTTATCAGAGTTTATTGCTTTATCTCAAAAAGTCCCGTTTACCTTGAAAGAACATAACGTAATGATATGTTCCATAATAGGTCCCATTCTTCTACTCTTTTCCGGAAGAGGATTAACATTGAATACTGAATACTAGAGGGTTTACTTGAAAGGGTTGCAGGAGGATTACAATAAGCTATTAAACTTTCTACAAAAGTGGCTTCAGTCTCACTGATGATGAAACTGAAGTAAGTTCTAAATACTGTAATAACAAATGATACCTGTATAGTAGAGCAGAATGTAGGACCCCCCTCCCCGTCTAAGGGCCAGACAATCCACATAAAAAGGAAAAAAGGTACAAATGTGACACTTGGAGAATTGTATCAGGTGTGTGGGTTGAGAAAAATATCATGTCAACCTGTTGCAAAAGCATTAAACTAATTATGCTCATACTATAAGACTAGATTGTCCATGGCCCACGCTTGGCATGGACCCAACATGCCTGGTTTAATAATACAACTTAAACAGCTTAACTACATTCATCCAAATGTCTCTTTGTTGACATGGACATGCCATTTTTTTTTATGTACTAGTGCGAAGGAGATAAGCTTATATACCTTTGTTTAATATTGATCGTGTTGTTCCAGTCTTGCATGGATCAAGATACGTAAACATAGATGAACCCAAATATTGATTCATACTGAAGTTTAAATAGATAATAATAAGCAATAGTCTATGTGTAACGTGTGCACGATTGTTTTTTTAAAGTACAGTAAGTTCATAAGACCACCCATAAATCAAACCTTATAGATATATGAACCATATATCATAGCATGTGCTATTATATTTTCCCTCCACGCTGACCTAGACCAGTAGTACTCAATGCTATCCTTCAACCAAAAAAATTCATCATGGGCCCAGCCTAAATGTCCTGTAGGTGATATTTTGTTGTCTTGTTCACGCTCTCGAGCCCTATAAGATCAATAATTCACTGCATATAACCAGTATTTGTGAATTAGAAATAAACACTGACCCATTGCTTAGCAAAATAGGATAACATGTAAGCGTCGCTTTTTTTTTTTTTTAAATGACCGTGGTGTCCGGGCCAACTTTTGCGCACCTCGACTAATTCCACGGGATACCTGCCACCTCCCACCAACAACATATCCACGGTAACTTTGTCCACCAAGATTAAGGCCAGGGCAGATGGGAAGAATCACCTAGTGTTTTTTGTCTCTGCTGAGTTTTGAACTTGAGACCTCAGGATTCTCCACCACTTCATTGACCACTAGGCCACACCCTTGGATACACGTTGCTAAAATTATTCGAGCTTATTGTACTTTAAGAAGTGCAACTACCATTTAGATACTAATTCTTATAGCACCTCTTAATACCAGTATCTCAAACATAAACAATCTCTTAGAGATGACATTCAGATTTAGTACCCCAGTGTGAGCCAACATATGGATGACACGATCATACTTCTTCAGTTTCTTCTTGAACTTGCATAAGTTCTTGTAGAACCTATCAACTGTTCACTGAGATGATGAATCCAAACAGTGTTGAGGCAGCACAGACCACAAGGTGTCTTAACATATGCAACAACACCAAGAAGCTATGGAAAGCAAGCAGGCAATAGAGAGAAATTTCATTCCTGATCTTCCGATAATATGAGCTACTTGCAGATCACAATAGCAGCTTCTTTTCTGTTTTGCCATTCTTTTCCACTTGAACTCTAAAAGCCCCTATTTACATTAGGAATCTTTTTGATTGTTTGCTCCATAACTTTACCCCAGTATAAAACCTTAGGCAAAAATCTCAGATTCCTATAATGAAACTATAAACTAAAAGAAATTTTATACATGAAACACTTCAGCAAAGCAAAGAAGTGTCAATGTGAAACCTACATTTAGAGATATCACTGAAGCATGTCCTTGTGCAGAAGGATTCATTCACTGATATCATGAGCTGGACATCATATAAAGCTTTTGTTGATCATAAAAAAATAATTACTTAGCTTATGTAATATGAATAACCAAAGTAAGAGTTCTCGTCAAAATGATATAATTTTCCTTGTATGGAGAAGTTGGTGCAATTTATCACATTTTATCTTCCAATTTATCATTTAGTATGTCCAAAATCCAATGCACTTTCTTATAATGAAACCAGTTGATCAAACAATTTTTTTTTCAATATCAAATTAGCTACTGTACTGATGGAATTCTTTGAATTACAAGGATGGGTTCCTTTTGCCTCAGAGCAGAGATATGTTCAAGGGATATCTCTTTTATATTTAGTACAAAGAGAAAGATAACCAATTTTTTTTGGCGGAAGAGAGTCTTAAAATCTAACATGCAAAGCATAAGCTAGCTTGAACCTAAATTCTAAGACTGATCTTCAAACTCTAAACCCAGAAGCTCAACTTCAGCACATGAAAGCAAAATCCACAATAACTACAACAGAATAATACTACTAGAAAAAACACATAGTAACATAAATCGTAGCATAAGAAACAACATATAGTAATAGAAATGATAGAACAAGCAACTACAAGAATAATAGTACGACTACTAGTATGGGAGAATAGGTGAGACAACTCTCAAGTACCTACTAGCCTGTTACCTTAATCCGTCTCCTCCATAGCCTCCAATCTAA
Source organism: Solanum gracilifrons (assembly GCA_029582605.1). NCBI lineage: Eukaryota > Viridiplantae > Streptophyta > Magnoliopsida > Solanales > Solanaceae > Solanum > Solanum gracilifrons. Next base: position 17,764 of record JAJOOH010017805.1, read on the forward strand.
GGTCATATTCTTGGTAAGTTGAAGCTGCTCCATGTCTTGTCTAATCATCTCTCTCCAATATTTCTTCGACCTACCTCTACCTTTTTTGAAACAATCCATAGCCAACTTCTCACACCTCCACATTGGGGCATCCGTGAATCTCCTCTTCACATGTCCAAACCATCTCAGTCTCGCTTTCCGCATCTTGTCCTCCACCAAGGACACTCCCACCTTGTCCCGAATATCTTCATTTCTAATCTTATCTATCCTAGTAAGTCCACACATCCAAATATTACAGCTTTATTTATTTAAATTAGAAGGCATCCAAAACTGAAGATAAAGTTGAGCTTTCTTGAGAATTTTTAGTATTAAATTTATAGTGGGTGACGAAGTACATTTTGGATGATAGAATATTGAAATGTATCCTGTGCAAAAAGTTTTTTCCACTTCAGGAAAGTGAACTCAATCTTGGGACAACCTAAAATTGGAAGTTCGGACAGTTAATTTTGGATAGAGGAAGTGCCACTTTATCACAAAAGAAGACTATAATTTATGTTTCTTTACTTTGAAGTACATTCCATGGCAAGTACCCAAGCATAAGTTCAGAAAGAAGGCAGCTCAACTTCGACTCTTCCGACCCTCGTCATCATATTTTCCTTCTTACACTAGGACATTTACTTTTTGTTCAGATTTTCTAATCTATTTATTAAAATAAGCCATTGTCTGTCTTTAGAATATTATTTCCTATGAACAGATTTTTGCACCATATTTCCTTTTAAATAATTTCATGATGAAAACAGTCCTCTGGAAATTGGAAGAGGCAGTTGGATATGTGCCATTTATTGAAGGATTATTGCTCTTCTTATGGCTATCCCAGAATGATTAGCTTATGGTCCAGGAGAAGTGGCAAATGTTCTGCAGTTTTTCATGGTATATGTATCTTTTCATATATATGAATATATTGCTATCCCTAGTTGTGTTTGTCAAATCGTGCATCCTTTTGTGCTTCTGGTAGAGATGAAGGTCACATCAAGATGGAGCAAGCTCAAGGGGTCTTTGTTTTGGTCATGACTGTCTTTGCACGAGAGTATCTTATAATTTTTGTCACCTTGACTTTTAACTCATTTAAGAGATCGCAATAGTGTTTTCAAAGGTGTTTTTGGGGTGAGTCTTGGGGTTGGGCATACCAAAATTGCTCCGGGGTGCAAATAAAAGACGTAGAACGCACAACCTAGAAGTTGAGGCGTAGGCTCTGGATGTAAAAGCGTAAGCCTCGGGCGTTAAGTTTCATTTTTGTTATTCTAAAAATATTTTTGCTATAGATCATATTTCTTATTATGGTGTAATGATATTAATACTTATGCTATTATGTTTTTATGTTGTAGTGGTTTTTAAAAAAAATATATAAACAAAGAAAGCAACTCTCATAGAAAATGACACCGCCATAAATAGTTGTCTTAGATGATTATGCCTGAAATTGATAGGAATATAGAATAGAGATCCCACAACACTATGTTCGTTAGACAACTTTATCTATTTTTGTCATTGCTTTTACACATTTCATCCTAATCCTTCTTTGAAATATATATAAACAAAATCAATGTAAATATTAGTTGAGGGTGGAAAGACAAGTAGATGTAGGGATTGACGATGGAGTGGATGATGATTTCATTTGAAAGATTATCTCAACTTATATCTGTGAGAAATATAGGAAAAGAATATTATTGAATTGTTGTTGTTTCTACATTATTACATTGAGACCCTACTTATAGACCCTAGAATACAATCCTTTACCAAGTAGGATACTATTTAGTATTCCTATATCTATTTCTATTCCTATTCCTGTTCTAATAGGATTGTATAAATCTATTCCTATTCTAATAGGATTGTGTAAACCAATTCCTATTCTAATAGGATTGTATAAATCTATTCATATTCTAACACTCCCCCTCAAGCTAGTGCATACAATTCATGTACCTAGCTTGTTACAAATGTAATTAACACGAGGACCGATGAGGGACTTGGTGAGATATCTGCAAGTTGATCAGTCGACGTCACAAAATTGATAGTCAATCTCAATGT
>JAJOOH010017806.1:0-30666 GCA_029582605.1 Solanum gracilifrons
ATATATATATATATATATATTTATGTTGCCCTAAGCCATTAGGTTGAGGGCACGTCTGCCTGGGCGGTACGCATCGCGTCCGCCCCCACACACTGCAAGGCGTCGGGCGGGGAGGAAGCTGGCCTCCCGTGATCTAAGGGCATCACAGACCTGTTATTGCCTCAAACTTCCATGACATAAAAGGACATAGTCCCTCTAAGAAGCTGGTCACGAAGGGATACCTCCACATAGCTAGTTAGCAGGCGGAGGTCTCGTTCGTTAATCGAATTAACAAGACAAATCGCTCCACCAACTAAGAACGACCATCCACCACCACCCCTAGAATCAAGAAAGAGCTCTCAGTTTGTCAATCCTTACTATGTCTGAACCCGGTAAGTTTCCCATGTTGAGTCAAATTAAACCACAGGCTCCACTCCTGGTGGTGCCCTTCCGTCAATTTCTTTAAGTTTCAGCTTTGCGATCATATTCCCCCCGGAACCTAAAAACTTTGATTTCTCATAAGGTGCCGACGGAGTCCTAAAAACAACATCCGTCGATCCCTGGTCTCCATTGTTTGTGATTGAAACTAGGACGGTATCTGATCATCTTCGAGCCCCCAACTTTCGTTCTTGGTTAATGAAAACATCCTTGCCAAATGCTTTCGAAGTTGTTCATCTTTTGTAAATTCAAGAATTTCACCTTTGACTATGAAATACGAATGCCCCCGACTGTCCCTGTTAATCATTACTTCGATCCCGAAGGCCAACATAATAGGACCGAAATCCTATAATGTTATCCCATGCTAATGTATACACATCATAGGCTTACTTTGAGCACTTTAATTTCTTCAAAGTAACAACACCGGAAGCACAACCCGGCCAATTAAGGCCAAGAGCGCATCGTCGATAGAAGGGACGAGACAACTGGTGCATTCCAAGGGCAGACCGACCGGCCCATCCCAAAGTGCAACTACGAGCTTTTTAACTGCAACAACGTAAATATACACTATTGGAGTTGGAATTACCGCGGCTGCTGGCACAAGACTTTCCCTCGAATGGATCCTCGTTAAGAGATTTAGATTGTACTCATTCCAATTACCAGACTCGTAGAACCCGGTATTGTTATTTATTGTCACTACCTCACCGTGTCAGAATTGGGTAATTTGCGCGCCTGCTGCCTTCCTTGGACGTGGTAGCCGTTTCTCAGGCTCCCTCTCCAGAATCAAACCCTAATTATCCGCCACCCAACACCACCATGGTAGGCCACTATCCTACCATCGAAAGTTAATAGGGCAGAAATTTAAATGATGCGTTGATAAACGCTATCAAAGATACTTCATCCAATACTAAGCATTAGCGATCGTTTAATAGTAATATAACCCAACCAAGTGTTGGAGTCGAATCCCAAGGGAGTAGTTTTTCCTTTGAATTTGAAAATGAAACTTTGACACAATCCCTTCAAAGTTATGATTATGTTTGGCCAATTTCAATCCAACTTCACGAATATACACAAATTAAACAAATACTAGAATAGAACTTGGGGAATTGACCAGCCAATTGTCGAATTTAACTTTAGAGGGTGAATGTTGATATAAACAGTAGGTTATTTTGTTGTAGGTAGGTTGGACCATATATAAGATAACTTTCTCTCAAACAATTACCTTTTCTATGATGAAATCTCTCGAACTTCATCACTGATCGTAAGATACCCAACTCTTTGTCCTCATCAGATCCACTCTCTCGAGCTAGATACAAAGGATAGATTTTGAATTTCACTCTCTCTCGAGCTGAAATCCTGGTAACCCTCTACTAAGGATGCTAATACTGCTACCTTGGTTTTGTGCTTCTCTCTTGAGCAAGCTCACAACGCGGAATCATTACACTAAATATGCAAAACATCTTCAAAACACAGTAACAATATAGACCCACTTCAAATTAACCTCCCTATTTGCATTTCAACAATACCCACTTAGCATAACTTCAACAATTGGCTTCATAGTCAAAACCCCAATAGAGGGGTTTTAGCCACTCATATCAAAAGTAGAAAAATTTACATACATTCTTCTTCCCATAAGTGAATACAAAAAAATGATAATTTTATGAAGAAATCAGCTAAAAATCTTCTTGATTACAAAATCTCTAAGAATATTTTGATAAAAATCCTTCTCCGGAGCCTTTCGTGGTATCCTCTCTCTAAATTGTTTTATTCACTCGTTTTTGAATACCCTCTCTCCTCTCTAAAAATTAATTTAAATAAGTCTAATGTGTGACTGCTATAGACCATTCGGCGAGATTATTAGGATGTCGCTGATAGGTCGGCAACGCGCCGATCATTCTTTATCTCGCCTTCAGTTTTCACTATTTTTTGGTTTGGCTACTGTAATTTCAGGCAATCCAAATCAGGATCGCCAAACACTTCCGCGAATTGCCTTGTGTCTATTATTTTGCTCATCAGTGTGTGTTCATATCTTCTTCAGCAATCTTTGGCGACCTGATTGTCTTTTGCTGAATAGATTGGCGACACGCCAATTGGCTCTGCTGCTCCACCATTTTCCTGAATTTAGCTCCAGCATTCTGTAACTTTAGGCGGAATCATGGCTGTTCGGTGATCTGCCGAATGCTCTTTCCTATTGCCAACGCGGTCACCTCTTCTAGGGCTTAGCTTAATTGTATATTAGGCGAGACCATGGACATTCGACGACTTCTCTTTTTCATTTTTTTAGCTGCCTTGTTCCTTTTTGTCAAGTAGTGCCCATGCTTTGCCTCAAACTCCAAATACCTGAAACTTAAGGATTAAATCAATTATTAAGACAAAATATGCAATTAAGGACACTAAATCTATTAAAATCAAGCCCTAAATGAGTCCAAATTGTGGACTCATCAACACCCCCAACTTAAACTTAACTTGTCTACAGGTAAAACTCAAGTTCGACAATTCAAAAAGGATTTCTCGAACAATGCTACACAAGACTCAGTCATGAATGCACACACAATACTCAATTTACTCATGTGAAGATCAAATGTGCAGTCAAAGTTTCAAGTTGTGACACACCATTATCGAAGAATCTCAAGCTCCCTATACTTGCTTCAAATGCAAGTTCAAGCTCAACAAAGGAAATCAAATGCCCTCACACAAAAGAATGATTCCATATGCACACACAATGGTTCAACAATTTAAATTTCCAAAATCAAATAAAACACTCACACTCACAAAGAAGAACACAACACATGCTTTCACCCATAGGTTTACCCGTATTTTCCAATAGACAATTTTTTCAGCTCAATCAAGATCAAAAAGGTCTTTTCAAGGCTTGTAATGGGGTTGAGTGCAAATGTATGGTAATTTAGGCTTAGTGACTTTCATCCTCATGAAATGTGGTGCTCACTACACTTTCTTTCCTAATTTTTCATCATTTTCTTTAGTGCTCAGAAGTCATCCCATTATTTACTTTCCATGGATTGTTCGGGAACCCCATTTCTTTTGTACTGTATTCCACAACTTTTTCATTCTTTTCTTTCCCTTATCTCTTTTTCTTTATATGGAGGGGTTTTATTTTTCTCAAAACAATGGGTTAAATGAGACATTTCTTTCACTTCTTGACTTGCCTTCTCTTTTCACCACACCCCAAACATAGGCTTTTGGCCTAAGTTGGATATTCAATCAACCACAAATCATGAAGATTATGGGTAGTGGATTTTAAGTAAGGTCATGATTTCATCAAGTTTCTTCCAAAGAAAGGTAAGGCTCAAGGGGTGTTCAAAAGAGGTTCACATACTCACAAGGTAGGCCACAAAAGAGGTATATGTCAAATTGGCTCACATTCTTCGAAGTTGCCTAAGATCATATGAAGAGATAGCCTTACTTAGTCGACTGGACTAACGGAGAAAATTCTAGGTGTTATCATGCATGGTTCACAATAAGCTCATCACACAAGGCATCGACACCAAAGTCAAACAAGACTCCACACTTTTTCTAGTGTGCAACGATCATCATACGAGACTTGATTCTATAATTGGCTAGTCACAACGAGATGCAAAGAGTTCACATATTATGTATGCAACTTCATTTGCTCTCATCGTAGCCGCACATTCATGCTTGTTCAATTATGAACACTATTCAAGCCATTGGTATTGATCAAAACCGATACTCAAATTTTCAAAAGAAAAACCTCTTTCAACAAAAGTACGGGGCTTTGAAACAAGAAGGAGGTTCGCTGAGGTTCATCAGTGGGCTCCACACCCCCAACAAAAAATAGTTCACATTGTCCTCAATGTGGGTAGAGAGTGGACAATTACCAAAATGTAATATGAAATATGAATAATAAAAAGTATGGAGAAATGAAAGAAATTTAGTGTGTCAATAAGTAAAGTAGGGTAACAAGAAATCTTCACTAAATGCCCAGATGGCGATGGAGTGAAATGGTCACTGAGTGCTTTGGCAATGCGCCGAATGTTCTTCAGATTGCCCTTAGTTCTAGTAAGCCGCACTCCCAGAGAAGGCAGATTGGTGAAGATGTATCAGATCGCCAAACACCTCGGCGATCTGCATAATGAACTTGAAGCGTCGCTGATCGATCCTTGAGGAACGTTGTCCGCTTTGATTAGAAAAGGTGAGGAAAAACGGGTCGCCTAAACACATCAACGATACGCCAACTGGTAGAGGTATCCCGCCGAATGTTCCAGAGTCTCACTCTCATTCATTTTTATTTATATTCATAAGGCGAGCCAAGTTGTGCTCACCGAAATAGTTCGGTGACTCGCCAAGAAGACTTTTGTCTGGCTCATGATCCCTACTCCTTCAAAATCAACACACACATTATTTAAAACACCAACACTTGGGTTCCCTCCCAAGAAGCGCCTTGTTTAACGTCGTGGTATGAAGTGGAAATGCTCTCAAGCATCTTCCAGGTACACCACCTCAATCAAAGAAATCTTTTGGCATTCTCCAAAGTATAATTTTAAGCGTTTCCCATTCACCTTAAATGCATGTCCCTCTTGACCCTCGACTCCTATGGCACCATTGGTGAATACTTTTGTCACTCTAAGTGGTCCTGACCATTTGGACTTGAGCTTTCCTGGAAAGAGTCTAAGTTGGGAATTGTATAGTAACACCTAGTCTCCCACTTTAAACTCCATCTTAAGAATTTTAGCGTCATGCCATTTCTCCATCTTTTCCTTGTACACGGCTAAACTTGCATAGGCTCTAGATCTGAATTCATCCAATTCGTTTAACTGCTCCACTGTCCCCCTTGAGGTCTTTGTCCAGTCCAGATTTAAAGCTTTCATTGCCCATAACGCTTTGTGTTCCAACTCGATGGGTAGACGGAAAGATTTACCAAAAACTAGTTGATACGGAGACATCCCAATAGGAGTTTTGTATGCGGTGTGATACGCCCATAGTACGTCAACCAACCTTTGAGACTAATCAATCCTACTTGCATTCACTGTCATAGCCAAAATTCTTTTGATCTCCTGGTTTGACACTTCAACTTGGCCACTTGTTTGGGGATGATACGGTGTTGCTACTTTGTGTTTCACCCCATATTTACTCAATGCAGCTGAGAACCATTTATTACAAAAGTATGATCCTCCATCGCTAATAATGGCTCGCGGAGTCCCAAACCTTGCAAAAATGTAGCGCTTGAAGAATAAAACAACACTTTTTCCTTCATTGTTTGGAAGAGCTATAGCCTCTACCCATTTGGAAACATAATCTACAGCCACCAAGATATATTTATTGCCAAATGAGCTCACAAATGGACCCATAAAATCGATTCTCTATACATCAGATAGTTCCACTTCCGAAATTGGCGTTAGAGGTAACTCGTGCCTTTTGGACACTCCACCTTGCTTTTGAAATTGCGTCCCCTTCTTGACAAACTCATGAGCATCTTTGTATAGAGACGATCAATAGTACCAACTTTACAGAACTTTAGCTGTTGTTCGTACACCACTGTGATAACCTCCAAGCGATGTGTGACAAGCATGCAGGATCTCAACAACTTCTTCTTCCGGAACACATCTTCTAATTATATGGTCAGAACACTCTCTAAATAAATATCGTTCATCCCAAAAGTATTTATTAACATTGAACATGAACGTATTCTATTGGTAGAAGTTCAGTTCATCTGGCACTACTCCACACACTATGTCATTTACAAAATCAGCATACCAAGGGGGTTGTGTGAGGGTTACTGCGAATACCTATTCATCGGGAAAAATATCCTTTATGTCGATCTCCAGCTCGTCACTTCCCTGCCTTCCAATCTTGACAAGTGATCAGCCACCTGATTTTCACAACCTCTTCTATCTTTGACCTCAAAGTTGAATTCTTGCAATAAAAGCACCCACCTTATCAGTCTCGGTTTGGCATATTTCTTTTCCATTAGAGAATGCAATGTAGTATGATCAGTGTGAATAATCAGTTTTGTACCTAGAAAGTATGCGTGAAACTTCTCAAATGCATAAATCACTGCAAGAAAATCTTGTTCGGTAAGTCTGTAGTTTCGTTGAGCACTATTTAAAGTTTTGTTTGCATAGTAAATGGGATGAAAAAATTTATTTCATTTCTATCCCAACACGACACCAAATGTCATATCGCTTGCATCACACATTACTTCAAATGGCTCTGATCAATCACGACTAATGATGATAGGAGTGGAAATCAGTTTTTCTTTCAGGCATTTGGAAGCTACCATACAAGCATCACCAAAGTGAAATTTCACCTTTTTTTCCAAAAGCTTGCATAGAGAAAGTGCAATTTTTGAGAAGTCTTTGATGAATCTCCTATAAAATCCTACATGTCCCAAAAACCTCCAAACCCCCTTTACTGAAATAGGTGGCGGTAATTTCTCGATAACTTGAACTTTTGATTTGTCCACCTCCAGTCCCTTTTGTGATACTTTGTGACCAAGCACAATTCCTTCCTTAACCATGAAATGACACTTTTCCCAATTTAGGACTAAATTGGTCTTAACGCATCTTTGGAGAACTTGTCCTAAGTGTTCTAAGCATTCTACAAATGTGTCACCCACAACTGAGAAATCATCCATAAATACTTCGACTGAGTCTTCCACCATGTCAGCAAAGATGGATGGCATGCAATGTTGGAACGTGGCCGGGGCATTACACAATCCGAATGGTATTTGTTTGAAGGCGAATGTACCATAAGTGCAGGTAAATGTTGTTTTCTCTTGATCCTCTAGAGTAATGGAGATTTGGTTATAGCCAGAATACCTATCCAAAAAGCAATACCACCCTCTCTCGGATAGTCGGTCAAGCATTTGATCCATAAAGGGCATAGGGAAATGATCCTTTTCAGTCCATGAATTTAGCTTCCGATAGTCCATGCAACCTCTCCAACCTGTCACCGGTCACATAGATACAAGCTCCCCCTTGTCATTAGGGATAATTGTGACTCCTCCCTTTTTTGGTGCGCATTGCACCAGACTGACCCATTTGCTATCTACAATAGGGTATATCACTCTTGCCTCCAACCATTTTATTATTTCCTTTTTCACTACCTCTTGCATTGGTGGGTTAGTCTTCACTGATGTTCAACACTCGATTTACAATCGCTATCAAGCTGAATTTTGTGAGTGCATATGCCTGGAGGGATGCCCACTATATCAGCAGTAGTCCAACCGATGGATTTTATGTGCCTTCTGCAAAGAGCAATTTTACTTGCCAATCAAGTAAATCGGCTGCAATAATCACCATCAAGGTGTTATTTGCACCTAAGAAAGCATACCGGAGGTGAGAGGGCACTACCTCCAGCTCGAGATTTGGTGGTTCTTTAATTGATGGCTTTGTAAGAGGGCTCTCTCAATTTTTTAAGTCGATGTCCAATTTCACTGGAGTCTTTGTAAATCCCCTCATGTTTGAAAATGCGGCTACCACTTCATCCTGGCCTTGAACCTCAAACTCTTCATTGTTAGCCAACACAACTTCAAGTGGTTCTTTGCTGCACATCAAATGGCTTACACTAGCCACTGCCTCGTCAAACATATCATCATTTGAGATTACATGAATGTCACTCTGGTGTTTCATTGATTTGGACACATCAAAGGTTACTTCATCTTTAATAACCCAAAATTTCAGCTCCACACTCTTAACATCCACCAACGCTCTCTGAGTTGCCAAGAATGGCCTCCCCAAGATAACAGGAATATCAGCATCTATATCACAATCATGTATGAAAAAATTGGCCAGAAAAATAAATCGGTCAACCTTAAACAAAATGTCATAAAGTAATCCCACTCGGTGTTTGATCGATCTGTCAGCCATCAAGAGTCTCATAGTTGTAGCTTGCGATTCATCCAACCCAAGTTGTTTATATATATCATAAGAAATTAGATTAATACTTGATCCCAGATCGCATAAGGCTTTTGCGAACTTGAGCATGACTATAGTACACATGATGGTGAATGCTCAAGGATCATATTTGTTTTTGATCAGTTTCTTCATCATAATTGCACTACAACTATGAGAGACTTTAATCATCTCAAAATCCAAGCTCTTTTTTTTGTGACTAAATCCTTTATGAATTTGGTGTAACCCGGCATTTCCAACAATGTTTCAACTAGAGGGAGACTAATAGATAAGGTCTTGAATACCGATAGAAACTTCTTGAACTTTTCGTCTTCATTCTTTTCCTGAGGTGTTGAGAAAATGGATGAGAGTTTGGGTAAAGGCTGCTCGGCTTTTAGGCATGGCTTGTGCTTTTCTTTCTCACTTTGCGGCTCCTTTGTAAAGTCATGAGGAATGGTTTCTCTTCATCCTCTATATCTTTGCCTTCATTCCGCTTGTGCTCTTCTTCGTGACCTGTCACACCACATTTTACTTCTTTTTCGCTCCAAGTGACAACAACCACTCCTTTATCTTCATCATCGATCACCATATTTTGTTTCAATTGTATTGAAAGTAAACTCAATTGACTTTACAGGACTTTGATTGCATTTGCGTGTGAGTTTACTTTATTGTTCAAGGATGATAAGTCCTCTTTCATCCCTTTCAATAAATCATCAGAGCCTTCAACTTTATCAAGAATGCGTGAAAGCAAATCATTCAAGCGGGGACTACTTGCACCTCCCCTTGATTTTGGGTTCTCACTTGAAGGGGTGTGTTTCTGTTCATATATATCCTCTCTTCTCCAATACTCATTTTGCTCGTAAAAATCTTGTTGGCATCTCATTTGCTCAACTTCCTTCTGATGGTTCCAACCTTGATTTCCACCTCGCTGCAAATAGTGTGGGTAGAAACCCTCCTTACTTCTTCTGGAGTTCCAACCTTGATTCTCCCCAAGCTTTGAATAGCATGAGGACGAACCCTTCTCAACTCTGAATACTCCACAAGTTCCCTTCATGTGCTCCTGCAGAACTTCCATTTGGGTCAACATCTTCTTGATGTTTTCATCCCTCTCTTTCTCTTTATCAAGTTTCTCTTGTGTTAATCTAAAATGAAATGGAGAGACTTGATCCTCTTTGGTGAACTACGCTTGGTTTATTCTAGTCATGTCATCTAGATGAAGCGAGGCTACCTCAAACGATTGCAACATTATTCCTCCTCGCACCAACTGATCAGCCACTCCTTTATTAACCGAATTGAGGCTCCGGTAGAAATATTGAAGTAACAAATCATTTGGCAGCCCATGAGGTGGGCATTTAAGTAGGAGCTTCTTGAATCTCACCCATGTTTCATGGAGCGGTTCTCACTTTCGTCGCTTGAAACCTTAAATTTCATCTTTAAGTTTAATCATCCTTGATGGAGCAAAGAATCTTGTGTTAAATGCTATAACCAGCTCCTCCCATGATGTGATGGAATTATTTGGTAACTCGGTCAACCAAATAAGCTTCTCCCTTTAAAGACAGGGAATAACCGCAGCAGAATTGACTCTTGCGACACACCTTTTAATGAAAAAGGGATGAAAACCTCTATAAAGTTTCTCACATGCTCGTGCGGGTCTTTGTGATCGAGACCTCCATATAGTCCCCTCATTTGGAGAAGGTGCAGAGTTATGCTTGTGATTTCAAACATCGCATTCTGATTGATCCGCATTATAGACACTATTGATGTCGTCTATACCATCATGATGACCTGCTTGACTGTCATTCATCTCGTCCTCACTCATGTCCACTTCTATGTGGTCCAGCCAACACTTACACAACACAGCCAAAACCAATTTAACTACAACCAACAAATTTAACTCTCTCGAGCTGAAATTCGGGTAACCCACTACTAAGAATGCTAAGATTGCTACCTTGGTTCTGTGCTTCTCTCTCGAGCAAGCTCACAACACGGAATTAATTACACTAAATATGTAAAACAACTTCAATACGCAGTAACAATTAAGACCCACTTCAAATTAACCTCCCTATTTGCATTTCAACAATACCCACATAGCAAAACTTCAACAATTAGTTTCATAGTCAAAACCCCATTAGAGGGGTTTCAGCCACTCATATCAGAAGTAGAAAAATTCACATCCATTCTTCTTACGTAAGTGAATACAGAAAAATGAGAAATTTTATGAAGAAATCAACTAAAAATCTTCTTTATTACAAAATCTCTAAGAATATTTCAATCAAATTCCCTCTTCAGAACCTTTCGTGGTATCCTGTCACTAAATTGTTTTGTTCACTCATTTCTAAATACCCTCTCTCTTCTCCAGAAATTAATTTAAATAAGTCTAATGTGTGACTGCTACAGACCATTCGACGAGGTTAGTCTGAAGTCGCCGATAGGTCGGTGACGCGCCGATAGGTCGGTGACCCAACGATAGGTCGGCGACGCGCCGATAGGTCAGCGACGCGCCTATAGGTCGGTGACGTGTCGATAGGTCGACGACACACCAATCGTTCTTTATCTCGCTTTCAGGTTTCACTCTTTCATGGTTCGGCTACTGTAACTTTAGGCGATCCAAATCGGGATCGCTGAACACTTCCGCGAATCGCCTTTTGTCTATTATTTCTCTCATCAGCGTGTGTTCAGATCTTCTTCAGCAATCTTTGGCGACCTGATTGTCCTTCACCGAATAGATCGGCGACATGCCAATTGGCTCTACTACTCACCGAAACTTCCTTGAATTTAGCTCCAACATTCTATAACTTTAGTAGGTATCATGGCTGTTCGGCGATCCGCCAAATGCTCTTTTCGATCACTAATGTGGTCACCTCTTCCAGGGCATAGCTCAATAGAACATTAGGCGAGACCATGGACATTCGTCGACTCACCGAATTGTTTGGGCAATCTTCATGCCTTCTCTTTTTCGTTCTTTCAGCTGCCTTGTTACTTTTTGTCAAGTAGTGTGCATGCTTGATGTTTGTGTTATCAAGACACAACTTCCAATGCAAGTGTCTACGATCGTACAATAGTAAAGTAACCCAACCAACGGTTGGGGTCGAGTCCCAAGGGAGTAGGCTTGAGTATTGATAGAAAAATAAAATTAAGTTCTAATTAGTCATAGCTAAAAACAATATCGAATATAAACATGTTAAATCTATGGGGTGACGCATGCGTCAATTATCAATGGGGGTTTGTGACGAATAGGCAAAAACAACAAAAATACAAAGAGTACTAATCAAGGAGAGAAAATTCTTGGGATGTGATAGGAATACAGGTTAGACTAGGCTATTGGGTACGTGTTTTTGATAGTAAATCTGTTGAGTATTTGTGACTAGGTTGGACTATAGTGGGGGTAAATTCTCTCTCAAGCAACTTACCCCGAATCAAATGGGTTCCTCTCTTACACACACTTGCCGCATGAAGAACAACCTCCGCCTTAGCCCACTCACTCTCTCGATCTGAGTGTGTGGGAGAAGGACTAGGATTCACTCTCTCAGGCTGAACCTCATGTCAACCCACTCCCACCGGCCATCAATTTAGTAGTCTTAGTTTTCTGACCTCTCTCTCGCAAGTCTAAAACACAAAGGTGAAATCATATTTGCAACTACAATTTCATTAAGTTCCACCACAACTACTAAACGAAATCACATTTACACAATAAATAAACCATCAACAAGCAAGACCCAACAGATAATCTAACCCATATTCACAAAATTACACCCCAAGAATTGGGGTTTTCACTAAACATGTAAAAAAAATAGAAATTTATACCAATATGAGTTTGTATTAAAACGGGTATGAAGATTTATGTCTCAAAACAAGCAAAGAGTGAAGAATCCGCAAGACCTAAGTTCAAAATCATGGAGTTGAAACCCGTTGAATCTTCAAGTTCTTCAAAACCCACTCCAAACTTAGAACTAAAAATTCTATGTTAAAAATTTATATTGATTTTAAGCTACAACTCTCAACGAGTATTTATAGTTTTCAAAAATCTGTGCTACAACGGATAATTTGGCGTCGTTAGTTGAGATCGCCGATCAACTCGGCGATCCGCCCTTTGGTAGGTTTCATCGTCGTCTTGCTCTATCCTTCAGCATCATCTTGTTTTGGATCATTGGGCAACATAGTACTTTTTTGTGAAACTGTTCGGTGACACGCCAACTGCTCCTTTTCACCGTCCATTTGATGCTTAGCACACTGGAACAAAAAGCGAGGATAAGACCTTTTGGCGACTCACCGAATGGGTTCGGCGATTCTCAAATCTTCATTTCTTTGTTTTTTCAGCTGCCTTTGTTCCTTTTGTGCTAAGTAGTGTCCATGTTTTCCCTCAAACTCCAAATACCTGAAACTTAAGGGTTTCATCAGATATTGAGATAAAATATGCATTTGAGGACACTAATTCTATCAAAATATAGCCCTAAATGAGTCCAATTTATGGACTCTTCAACACCCCCAACTTAAACTTTTGCTTGTTCTCAAGCAAACTCAAGTTCAGCAGTTAAAAAAGGGTATCTCGAACAATGCTACACAAGACTCAATCATGAATGCACACAACAAGACTCAATTTACTTATCCAAAGATAAAATGTGCACTGAAAGATTCAAGTTGTGACTCACCAATATCAAACAATCTCATGCTTCAAATGCTAGTTCAAGCTCAACCAAAGTGTTCAAATGCCCTCACACAAGAAATGATTCCATATTCACACACAACAGTTTAATCATTTAAGGTTTCGAAATCAAATGTAACGCTCACACTCACAAAGAAGAACATAATGCATAATTTCACCAATAGGTTTACCCGTATTTTCCAATCAAGACTTGCTTCAGCTAACTCAAGATCAAGAAGGTATTTTCAAGGCTTTTGATGGGGTTGAGTAGAAAGGTATGGTCATTTAGGCTCAGTGACTTTCATCCTCATGAAATGTGGTACTCAGAACACTTCCTTTCCTGTTCCTTCATCATTTTCTTTAGTGTTCATAAGTCATCCTATTATTCACTTTCCATGAATTGTTTGGAAACCCCATTTCTTTAGTACCTTATAACATACTTTATTTTTCTTTCTCTTTTCTCTCTCTTTTTTTATATGGAGGGGTTCTATTTTTCTCAAAACCACGGGTTAAAGGAGACTTTCCTTGCACTTCTTGACTTTTCCTTTTCTTTTCACCACACCCCCAACTTAGGCTTTAGCGCCTAAGTTGTCTATTCAGTCAACCACAAATCCAGAGGATTATAGGTAGTGGATTAAGAGAGGTCTAGTTTTCATCAAGTTTCTTCTAAAGAAAGGTAAGGCTCAAGGGGTGATCAAAAGCGGTTCACACAGTCACAAGGTACGTAACAAAACTGGTGTATGTCAAATTGTCTCACACTCTTAGAAGTTGCCTAATATCATATCAAGAGATAGCATCACTTAGTTGACCGGACCAACGGGGTAAATTCTAGGATCTATCATGTATAGTTCACATGTAAGCTCATCACACTAGGAATTGACACTATAAGTGAAACAAAACTTAATTCGATCCTAGGCTAGTCAAACGAGATGCAACTTCATTTGGCCTCATCGTAGCTGCACATTCATATTGGTTCGATTGAGAGCACTATTCAAGTCAACGATATTAATTGGAATTGAGACTTGAATTTTTCAAAAGAACATCCACATTTAACACACGAGAGGTGGCAAATTTTTTTGGACAGATCAAAATCATTTCGCAATTTAAAATAAAAGGAGCCACAAGATTAAACATCCACAGAAAGTAGTATTTAACACAATTATAGCTTACAACCAAAATACATAAACAAAACATAATTCACGAATAGCACACAAAGGTGGGCCTCACCCCATCACAAATAAAATCAATTTGTCCTCAAATGCAATTAACACAAAAACCAAAAGTTAAAATAAAGTAAGACAGGGAGGGATGTAAAGAGGAGATCCTAGCTAATCGGTCGCTCTATCTATCTGGGCATCAGTGACCGATGCCTTACCGTGAGCCTGGGGATTAGTGCTTGAGGTCACCTCAGGCGGAACAGCAGTGCGAGCCTCACCAAGGTCTATTGACTGGAAAAGCATGCACCACTCTGCAAAATCCCTTGGCCCATGGATGAGTATTAGGGTCTAGGGTAATGGTTTTCCTGGCAGGAGTGGACCTCTTTTCCTTGCCTTTCCCAGTAGTTATGGGTAGTTTCGAAGATTTTCCTTTCGACGTAACAGCATCTTCTTTTATCGCAATTAATCTGGACTTCTATTGAGTTGGCTTTATTCTTTCAGCAACTTTAGCTTTAGTCATATCTGTAAAATCTCGAACAAAAGTTAGAGAAATATTTGACAAAAGCACTGATAAATTTCACCGACTCTTTCGGAGAGCTACATTGCATAGAGATCTAGGGGAGTTGACAAGGCTAAAGCAAAACTTTCGGCGAGTCGCCAAAAGTCCTTGGCGACCTTAACATCTCGCCAAAAGTTACAGAATTAACAACACATTTATCATTAAATTAAAGGAGAAATGGGGAGGTTAGGAAAACCTCCGAGTGGTTCGGCGAGCACGACCCAACTCGCCAAATGGCTTAACGTACCTATTTTCAACCTATCTTCTCGAATTCAACCTTGTAACCCCTGAAGACAAAATCAAAGTATGCACTAGTACAGTCAAGTTATGACCCATAGCACCCAAACACACCCCTTTGAATTTTAATCCAGATTAAGGCATACAATCACAGGATCAAACGAGCTTTTACCTTTCTTTTCCACACGAGAGTTCTGTTCTCGTTGAGATCATCTTAGGACACGTGCGTTATCTTTTAATAGATGCGCCGCCTCAACCAAACTCCCCACCTCACTATCTCTTCCGCCCAGATCGGCCTGCGAAGCGAGCCTTGGGTCCAAAAAGGGGGGCAGAGCCCCGCTTCCAATTCACGGAATAATTAATATAACGTTAAAAGTAGTGTTATTTCACTTTTGCTTTTCGACTCCTACTTATACTACACCTCTCAAGTCATTTCACAAAGTTGGACTAGAGTCAAGCTCAACAACGTTTTCTTTTCCTGCTGATTTTGCCAAGTCCGTTCCCGTGGATGTGGTTTCGCTGGTTAGTAGATAGGGACAATGGGAATCTCGTTAATCCATTCATGTGCGTCACTAATTAGATTACGAGACAATTGGCTACCTTAAGAGGGTAATAGTTACTCCCGCCGTTTACCCTCGCTTGGTCGAATTTCTTCACTTTGGCTTTCAGAGCACTCGGCCGAAATCACATTGCATAAATATCCATTGGGACCATCGCATTGCTATGTTTTAATTAATAAGTCAGATTCCCGTTGTCCATACCAGTTCTGAGTTGGTTGTTCTACGGTCGGGGAAGGCCCCCAAAGGAACTATTCCCAGTCCATCCCCCGGCCGGCACGTGGTGACCCACTCTCGCCGCGGGAGCAGCTCGAGTAGTCCATCGACAGCCGATGGGTTTGAGACTGGGACTCCATGCCCATCCCTCAGAGCCAATCTTTTTCCCGAAGTTACGAATCCATTTTGCCGACTTTCCTTGCCTACATTGTTCCATCAACCAGAGGTTGTTAACCTTGGAGACCTGATGGGGTTATGAGTATGACCGGGCAAGGACAAAATTCGGTCCTCCAGATTTTCAAGGGCTGCCTGAAGCGTACCGAACACCACACGACGTGCGGTGCTCTTTCATCCGCTGGACCCTACCTCTAGCTGAGTCAATTCCAGGGTGGGCATGCTATTACACAGAAAAGATAACTTATCCCGAGGCTTCCTCCGACGTCTCTGGACTTTCTAACATTGCTGTCAACTACCACGTCCCGATTCAGGAATTTTCACCTGGTTCCCTTCCAGAGTACGCGTAAAACACGCTATCAGGCAGGGTTCCCCTGACCCGTAGGATTGACTAATCCATGTCGAAGTGTCGTTCACATGGAACCTTTCCCCTTTTTGGCCTTCAAAGTTCTCATTTAAATATTTTCTACTGCCACCAAGATCTGCACAGACGACTGCTCTGCCCAGGATCACGCCCAAGGTTTTGCAGCGATCGCCGCGCCCTCCTAATCATCGGGGCTGGGCACTTTCCCTAACGGTCGGGTGTTGGTCGCGCGCTTAAGCGCCATCTATTTTTGGGGCAAGTTGATTTGGATGGTAAGTTGTTACACACTCCTTAGCGGATTTCGACTTCCATGACCACCGTCCTGCTGTCTTAATCGACCAACACACTTTGTGGGATCTAGGTTTGCGCGCAGTTTGGTACCGTAACCCGTCTTTCGATTCATCCCGCATCAACAGTTCTGCTTACCAAAAGTGGCCCACCTGGACCTCTTAATTCCGTGGCATGGCTCAACAAAGCAGTCCCGTCGTCCTACCTATTTAAAGTTTAAGAATAGGTCAAGGGTGTTGTGCCCCGAGGCCTCTAATCATTGGCTATACCCGATAGAACTCGCACGTGATCTCGGCCTATTCTTAGGGAAACTTCGGAGGGAACCAACTACTAGACGGTTCGATTAGTCTTTTGCCTTTATACCCAAGTCAGACGAACAATTTGCACGTCAGTATTGCTGCGGGTCTCCACCAGAGATTCCTCTGGCTTTACTAAGCTCAGACATAGTTCACCATCTTTCGGGTCCCAAAAGGTATGGTCATACTCAAACCTTTCTCAGAAGATCAAGGTCAGTCGGCGGTGCACCCCTTAGGAGGATCCCACCAATCAGTTTCTTTACGCCTTACGGGTTTACTCGCCCATTGACTCGCATACATGTCAGACTCTTTTGTTCGTATTTCAAGACGGGTTGAATGGGGAGCACACAGGCCAGCATCCGGAGCACACAAATGCCGAAGCACGCCAGAGGCACGCGCTGCCTACCACAATAAAGGAGACGGAGTTTCACGGGCATATCAAGAGCCCACACTTTGGCCGCCCCCCAAATCCACGTTGGTCCATGCCACGAGTCGATCGGTGGATCGGCTAGTCACCGTTCCATATCCGACCAGGGCACATCACCGACCCCTATCCGCTGCCCTCCAAACAATTTCAAGCACTCTTTGACTCTCATTTCAAAGTCCTTTTCATCTTTCCCTCGCGGTACTTGTTCGCTATCGATCTCTTGCCCGTATTTAGCTTTGGACGGAATTGACCGCCTGATTTGGGCTGCATTCCCAAACAACCTGACTCGTAGACTCACCTCGTGGTGCGACACGGTCCGGGTACAACAAGGCTCTCACCCTCTCTGGAACCCCCTTCAAGGGGACAAGGGCCCGATCTGCCGCTGAGGATATATATATATATATATATATATATATTGAGTGGATTTCCATTTATGAGAAACAAATACCTGTACTTGTTCATTGACACCGCCACAAGTCAGTTTTCTTTCTGCTCCTCTTTATTTTTTTTCTAAACTAAATATGTATTAACAGTAATAATTCCTACTAACTTATTTTAATATTTCACATTTGACCCATTATTATTAACAATAACCAAATTACCAATAAATTAATTAACTATAGTCAAATGACTATTCAAAATTGTCAAAAATGACCTCTCGGGTCCGCGTCATTACATATGGAGTCCTTCGGGGTTCTATACGTCATGCTACATCTAGGGGATACCCTTGGGTCGTGACAAAGTTTGTATCAGAGCATAAGGTTTAGAATGGTCCTATGATGTCTCATAAGTCATGTCTAGTAGAGTCTTGTTCATGAGTGTGAAGCGCGCCACATTTATGAATGAGAGGCTACAAGATGATTAGGAAAATGCACTTCCTTCATTACTCTTAAGTCGTGCGATAGATTTTAACTCTATAACGTCTCTCTCCTATGTTGATATGACTACCTGGAGAGCTTATGCTAGAAGATATGTGAGGGAGATGCATAACTAAAAGCTCCTCCCCAAGCTCATCAAGTTTTGGTTGATCCTTTGGCCAAGAATGTGTCTAATGTGGAGTTTAGGGCTACTTTTTAAGTGTTGGCTCAAGCAGTGACGGCCCAACCCAATAGGGAAGTTGTGATTAGTACAAGCTCAAATGTGAATTCGGAGGCTTCAAGAGTGAGGAACTTCACAGGGATGAATCCTACAGAATTCTATGGGTTTAAAGTTGAGGAGATCCTCAAGAGTTTATCAATGAGGTCTATATGATTTTGATGATCACGGAAGTGACGTCGGTGGAGAAGGGGAAGTTGGCCGCTTACCAATTGAAAGGCGTTGCTCAAACTTGGTTTAACTAATTGTAGACATGTAATTTTTTACCGAACTTAAGGTTTTACACCATTTTTATTCCTTATATATTTCTTCTAGGTCAACGTCAAATATTTTCTTTTTCATCATATTTTAGTAAGTTTATTTTAAAAGATTCGAAAACTACAAAAAATATATTTTTTCTTTTAATTTAAATTTTATTGAACAGGCTAGTATTTCTTAATTACATTTTTAGACTAGCTATTTGACTTTTCTTATAGTTTATTAATTTAAAATAATTACTTAACATTTTTATTATTATAATTATATTTTATATTTAATCTTAAAAAATAATAATAACTTTAACTCCCCACTCTTTCAACCCCACTACCCCAACTTCACTCCACTACCCACCTGCACACCCCACTTCCCCCCTATATTGCATACACATACACTTATACATATCCTCACACACACATATCCAATATACACCTACACTACTCCAAAAACAATACACACACGACAGAACAACAAAAAAAAAGAAAAAAAAGGAACATACCCCACACAATCGGCAACAAAAAAATAACAACACACAAAGGGAAGGAAAAGAAAAAGGCAACAGATCACCTGACAACACAAAAGCAAGATAAAGAAAAATCAGCAATGAGAAGGAGCAGAAAGAAAAAGAAAAAAGAAAATTTACGCAGCAACACAAATTTAGAAAAAACAAAAGTTGAATTTGAGGTTCGCTTTCGTGGTTTGTTATTACGATATTTTCTTTTCGTGAATTAATTTTCACAAAAGGTAACACTGAATTCTATTTTATTATTGTTTTTGTTAGTTTTATGTCATGATTGTTCAAGAATTGATCCCAATATATTGAAGTTGTTCATATTTCATATATGTTTGACTTATTAATATTTTTAATGTAATTATATTATGAAATATGTTGAACATTTATGTTGTTAAATTTAGACTAAAATGTGGTACATCATATAGTTGTTTTTGCTTGGTTAAGATCCAATATTGTTTCTTTATTCGTTTTATCTTGTTATGCCAAGATTTGACTCATGAATTTCTATGAATTAAATTGCTTGATTAATATAGATTTGTGTTATTCGTGTGAGAATAGTTTCAAAATAGATTAAGTAAATTATATGGATACAATTTATTTTATGTCATCTAAAGCATCTAAGGTTCTTGGTATTCTATATGATATGGATCTAATGCTAGTTTCAAAATATTGTCAAAAGAGAAATATTTTTTTTTCCAAAAAAAAGGGGACTTTGGGATGTTGTATTATTTTGAGGTTGCTAATTATTATTTTAGATGGTTGTAACATAATTATAGGCAATATTAAGAGTTGTCAAATATTTAAAAAGTACAAGCATAATTAAGTTTTGTCTCAATTAAGAATGTGGTTACATATCTTTTTAGAGATGCGTACAAGAAATTTAAGGATGCAATGACGCACCTTTGCCATATTATTTTAATAATTAACTTTCTTTAGTTAAATTAAAGAAGTGTAAAGAAAGACTTTTAGGTATAATGTACTCTAGATAAGAAAGCAAATATGCTTCTAAGATATTGTATGTCAAAACCAAGAATGCAGTTACTCATCTAGGTTGAGACCAAATAAAAGTTGAACAATAAAATTATGAACGAATCTGTAGCGTATAAAGTATATCCAAAAATAATTTAAAACTAAATAGAAGTCAATAAAAGCGACCGAGGTAGAACCATGGGATTCGAGGGATGCTTAATACCTTCCCCTCGGTCAACAAAATTCCTTACCCGACTTTCTAGTTCGCAGATCAAAATTTAAAGAGTCATTTCCTTTTGATTAGGGGTTAAAAAATTAAAGGTGACTTGGAACACCATAACTCAATTCCAAGTGGCGACTGTGTAAAACTAAAATAATCCCTAATCAATACCGTCACTTAAATTGGAAAAATCCTATTCACCGAGCGAAAAAGGGATGTGACAGATGGTGACTCCGTTGGAGATTAACCAGAATTTGAGCTTTATTGTATTGTCTTTTACTTGATTTTATTATTATTTTTTGGATATATTGTGTATGATGGCCTAATGTGTTAGTTTCTGCTCATTTATCTCTTTTATATTGTTGAATTGTATTAAATTGTCTTATCTTACTCAACCATTATGAGTCTATAGTAACACTTAACACACGTTCAGAGGAATGCAGTTATGCATCCTACTTATATTGAGATAAAGCTGGAGTGTCTTGACACCCATTGAAGAATTTTTAGTCACATACGTTAGACGGGGTTGGGTAAGAAATGAAGTCGGAAAAACGCTACTACCAATAAGTTTACCCTTCCTAGCTCGGGTTTTCCACTCGAATAAGCCAGTTTAGATACCTATCTTATTCATGTTTGAACCTAGAAAAACTAGAACATTGACAGGGTTATCCCTAGAAAACTCTGTTTATTTGCATCATTTGCATGTGACTTAGTCAGCCTCAAAACAAGAGTTGAGTCCGTGTAGGAGAAGTATTCCACTCTTACTTGACCACTTAGATCATTTTATGTTCTAAATGAAAAATGTATTTGTTTAGAAAGTCTTGAATAATAACTCATTTGCTAAGTAAATTCTTAATATCTTGAAGTTTTTTTAACTGTTCAAACTGAACAAACTATGTGTCACGGGCCGCGCCTATAGCCTGGGCGAGACTGGCACTCGAGAATCATTGCTGGCCCGAAGCGAACCCTTGGCCTGGAATTCTTACTCAGCGGAAGACTTTACTCGAGATAAATACTTCTAAAATAGTACACTGAAGTATTCAATAAATAACTGAATGTAATAAATAACATTCATTGCCAAAGTGGCAACTCAAATCTCAACTTAACTGAAAAGGAAATGTAAAGATTAATGAACTAACATCAACTAACTATGTCTATGAAATTTCGAAACTCTGAGGGGTGTCGGGAAAAGACCCCTGATCATCATAACACTTGAAATAAGCAAGCAATAAAACAAAACATAAGCAAAGGGATCCTCTGGAAAGCAAGGAGGCTGACCAACTGACCCTGAGTGCTCAACTAGATTAGTGATACGCTGGATGCTGATCCTGTGTCTGCATCATAATAAGATGCAGGCCAAATGACATCAGTACATTGAATGTACGAGTATGCGAGGGGAATTCTAAAACAATATATAAGCTTGAAAGGAACTGAAGAACTTACCTGGCTCAACTCAACTAAACTGAACTGATTTCAATATAATGCAATGTAAATAAATGCATTATAAAGAAAAGCTTTAAAACATGGTGTTCAACACTTTCTATTTAGAAATACAATAATAATTATGTATGTACGCAAAGATACAATATGAACTCTGTTTGTATATGAAAATACAAATATTTCTGATGTATATAAAAGTAAAAAGTATTGATGTGGGAGTTTCTCTAACCGACAACCATCACTTAAGAGCTATCGTGATGATACAACATTTTGCCTCACGCTGCCAGGGCAGTCCTATACCTTGTCGGGTGTATAGAACCTGAACTACTAAGTGGATCCACTAGTCTATGCTAAAAATCACTAAAAGAATCATCTAAAAAGTATGACCCTTTTCTAACCATGATGGCTACGTGATTTATGGTGGCTCAAAGTTCTCTGAACTCTCCCCCATATCGGTGCTCAATACTACTCCCAAAATATGATACTAGCTTTTTATGTTTTAAAAAGAAACATAACTTATTTCTATGGTTTGAGATAATTGCTCAAAACTTAGCTCAAAGGCTATCTTGGAAATCTCAGTTTTCCTTCTTGCTTAATTGTGGAAGCATTTACTCTTTTCTGAAAACTAGCTCAAAGGCTCTTTGGAAATCAAAGTTTCCTTTCTTGCTCAAATGTGAAAACATTTACTCTTTAACTGAAAACTAGGTCAAAGGCTCTTTCGGAAATCAAAGTTTCCTTACTTGTTTAAATGTGAAAAATATTTTAAACTCTTTGGGAATACATAGTCCCCATATAGTTTTGAAGAAATGAAATTCAACTATACTCTTTACTGAACTCAAAACTCAAGTCTTAAAACAAAGTTAAATCATTTGTAAAACACTTTTGGAAGACTCTATGAACTTCTCTTAACTTGGCTCTTAACTTCTCTTGACTTGACTCTTAACTTTCCTTGAATTGAATTATGGATTCAAGGATTGTGATTTGTGATAGAGAAGATCTCATGATGTTTACGAGTGTTTTTTGATAGCTAAACATGAAAAAATATCAAGAATTCACTGACCGAAAGCTGGTCCGCAACGCGGAGATGTATTTAACTTTTGGTCGCGAAAATACTTTTTGAGACAGAACATTCCATGAACCGCTCTACTCTGCGAGGATGATATTTTCCAAAACTGTGGGAAAGGCCCGCAACGTGGCCTGAGGCACCAGATTTGCCTGTCTTTTTCCTTTTTTCATTTTCCATACCCAATTTACCCAAACTCGACTATTTTTCTCAACCTTTCTCTAGATTCAGATACCCAACATATGTACCCATGAACCTAACTCAAAACAACTCTAAAACTAGACGTAAATATCTTAGAAACTTCTCAATTCAGCCTAATTCAAGAACGAAAAACACCAACTCAAGAACACCTTTCAAGATTCATCAACTTTCAACTTTCTAGAACTAACATCGCTGAAATAAACATGGTTGGAGCGTGGGTGAATGAACCCAACGCTATGAAAGACTCACATACCTCGTAGGGATCACCCCTTGACGAATCCACAAGCGATTCTTGAAGATCTTGACGATTCTTGCTCCTTCTCCTCTTCTTTTCTCTTCTCTCAAAACACTAACTCAAATTCCAAAAGCGTAAACTAAATTCAATCAGTTTAGACCATAAAATAATTACCAAAAATGTAATTAACTAATTGGTTGGTTGAAAGACCATAATTCCCTTCTAAAATCCGGATTGGACTTTCCTTATTTGAACAACCCAACTTTGAATGGGCATATCTCACTCATACGAACTTGGAATCATGCAAACTCTGAGGCGTTGGAAAGATTGTTCTAAGATCTTTCCTACGATATCAGGAAACACACCTAACTCATCCTGAGCTATAATATATGGTCGTATAAAGTTGACCAAAATCTCAAACTTTACTTAACCTATTTTCCAGATTTTTATTATTTCCAAAAATCACTCTTTCTAATTTTACCTCTTTCTAGTTCTTTCAATTTACGAGATGTTACAATATTTCCCCCTTGGGAACATTCGTCCTCGACTGAGATTACTCTTAGTAGGCTAAGGCTGTAACAGTAACATTAAAGTCAGACACCCAACAAGCAATGCAATAATCTTATAAATAAAATCCAAGAAGAGGACTAGTAACTTAATTTGGAACTTCTAAGGATTCAGAGAGATGTGGATATCTCTTCTTCAACTTCCCAAGTAGTTTCCTCAACTAACTGTCTCCTCCACAGAACTTTGACTGATGCTATCTTTTATTCTCAACTTCCGAACTTGGCGATCTAGAATTTGAAGTGGAATCTCCTCATAAGACAAGTTATCCTTGATCCCAATATCTTCAGTTGGTATGATAAGTGAAGGACCTCCCATGCATTTTTACAACATGTAGATGTGGGACACCGGATGGACTGCTGCTAATTCTTGTGGTAGCTCGAACCCATAAGCTACATTGCCAATCCTCTTGGATATTCTGTAAGGCCAATATATCGGGGATTAAGCTTCCCCTTCATACCAAATCTCATAACACCTTTCATGGGTGAAAATTTCAAGTAAACTCAATCATCTACTTTAGACTCTATCTCCCTTCTCCTAACATCAGTGTAGGATTTCAGATGACTCTGCACTATTTTCAACCTATCTTGAATAACTTTCACTTTCTCCGTAGCTTGATGAACTAAGTGTGGTCCTATCAACCCTGCTTCACCAACTTCAAATGATCCAATATGAGATCTACATCTTCTCCAATAAAGAGCTTCGTAAGAAGCCATCTGGATGCTGTAATGGTAACTATTGTTGTAAGAAAACTCAATGAGAGATAGGTAATCATTCCAATTACCCTTTAAATCAATCACAACATCCATCTTGATACCTCAAAACACTATCTCCCCCTTGTTCAAAAGCCATCACTTTTTGCTTATGAACACTTGCCTTTAATTCAAGCAATAAAGAATCTTGGTCTTGCTCATCTTTTTTTTCTTACACTAATGATGATTTAGACCCATTCATCACCACTACTCCTCCTTGTGTGGAATCCATTAGTCGAACTCCTAGCCGTCCAAGTCTATGCACCTCTTTTGCTAACTCTTCTTTTCTACCTCAAAATGGCAGTACTACCCATAGATAATCTGCTCAAGGAATCAAAAGCAACATTAGCCTTACCTGGGTGATAAAGAATACTTATGTTATATTCATTGAGTAGCTCTAACCACCTTCTTTGTTTGAGATTAAGCTCTTTCTGACTAAACACATACTGAAAACTCTTGTGATCGGTGAACACATGCACATGAACACCATAAAGATAATGGTGGCATATCTTTTCAAAGCAAATACTACGACAGCCAACTCTAAGTCATGGGTTGGGTAATTCTTCTCATGATCTTTCAACTGTTTGGAGGCATAAGCTATAACCTTGCCATTCTGCATTAACACACAACCCAAACAAACTCTAAACATATCACAATAAACAACAAAGCCTTGTTTGCCTTCTGGTAAGGTCAATACTGGGGTAATAGTCAACCTCTTTTTCAATTCCTAAAAGCTTTTCTGACAAGCTTCAGACCATTGAAAATTAACTATTTTCGGAGTTAA
The DNA here is from genome assembly GCA_029582605.1 of Solanum gracilifrons. Taxonomy (NCBI): domain Eukaryota; kingdom Viridiplantae; phylum Streptophyta; class Magnoliopsida; order Solanales; family Solanaceae; genus Solanum; species Solanum gracilifrons. Next base: position 25,298 of record JAJOOH010017806.1, read on the forward strand.
CTTAGTCAAAGGATATGAAATATATGAAAATTTCTCAACAAACCTTCTATATTAGCCAGCCAAGACAAAGAAACTCCTAATATCGGTTGGAGATGTGGGTCTAGGGCAATTCTGCAGTGCCTTTATTTTTTGACTATCAACTTTAATTCCCTCTCCAGACACAATGTGGCCTAAGAATGCCAAAGAATCAAGCCAAAACTCACACTTAGAGAGCTTAGCATACAACTCTCTATGTTTTAGAGTTTGGAGAACTCTCCTGAGATGACTTGTATGATTTTCTTCATTCCTTGAATAGATTAATTTGTCATCAATGAACACGATAACAAATATATCTAAATAAGGATTGAATACTCTATTCATAAAGTCCATGAATGTTGTAGGTGCATTGGTCAAACCAAAGGACAAACTAAGAACTCATAATGACCATAACGCGTCCTGAATGCAGTCTTGGGAATATCACATTCCCTTACTTTCAACTATTGGTAGCCAGATCTAAGGTCTACCTTAGAGAAACAAGTAGCACCCAGAAACTGATCGAAAAGATAATCAATCCTTGGAAGAGGATATTTATCCTTGAAAGTAACCTTGTTCAACTGACGGTAATCTATACACATCCTAAGGGAACCATCCTTCTTTCTCACAAATAGGACCGTAGTGCCCCAAGGTCAGACAATTGGCGAATAAAACCTTTCTCTAAAGGATCTTGCAACTGTTGTTTTAACTCTTTCAACTCTTTCAACTCTGTTGGTTCCATTATATATGGCGGAATAGAGATAGGAAGAGTATCTGGAAGAATATCTATACTGAAGTCTATCTCTCTCTCAGGAGGGACTTCGGGAAGATAATCTTGGAAGACTTCTAGAAACTCTTTTACTACTGGAACTGACTGAAACTGAAGTATCTCAACACTAGAGTCATTAACTTGGACTAAGTGATAGACACACCCCTTAGAAACTAGTTTTCTCGCCGTAAGGTACGAAATATAACGACCCTTAGGCACTGTTACACTGCTCTTCCACTCTAAAACTGGTTTACTGGTAAATTGGAACTTGACTGCTCGAGTTCTACAATGTATTGATGTATAACAAGCATAAAGTCTAACCATACCTAGAATGACATCAAAATCTACCATGTCTAACTCAACTAAATCAGCCATGGTACTCTTGTAATTGACGGAAACGAAACAATCACGATAGACTCTTTCTACTAGAATTGACTCACCATCAGGTGTAGAAACACCGAAGGCTCAAAAATATCCTCAGGAAGAACATCAAAATGAGGACTTGGATCATACCAGTGACAACATCTGGCGAATCCTCTTTCTCTCGGCGATAAGCGATAGCATAAATATGGTTTCCTTCTCCGCCTGCCCTTGAAGTGGCTCATTCAAATGCAACTCTATCTCGTGGAGCAATTGAAGAACACTGGGCTATATTGCCCCCATTACCATTACTCTGTCTGCTCTTAGGACATTCTCTCATAAAATGACCGTTCTGCACAAACCTAAATCAACTAGCGCAGCCATCACAACACACCCCTGAGTGGCTCCTACCATACTTAGCACATGCAGGAGTCTTAGTACCCCTTTGTTCCTTACTAGCTGAATGCGCAGGTCTAGCTCTGAAGTTTTGAGAATTTTGACTAATGTACTCACATTTCTTCTTTGGGGCAGGTGCACTAGCAGATGATCGAGCAGGTCCTTTCTGCTTATGTTGGAAAGAAGACAAATTCACATTACTTTTTTGCTGCCCGGATTCATTTCCTAATGTCTTAGCCCCCTTATTGTCAAACTCTTCAATATCCTTTAGCTGATCCCTCTCAACTTGTTGCACATGGATCATCAGACTTGCTATACCTTACTTTCCTTAAAAGACAGACGAGCCAACCCAACTACAAATAAACTCATCCTGCTCCTCATGTCAGCAACCATATTTTTGCTTCTCTTAGCTCACGAGGAAAGAAATGCCTCATGAAGGCACTCTCGACCATAGCCCATCTCAAAATTGGTTACACGTAAGCACGAGTTAGAAAAAGACTTTTATAGAGATACACTCTATCGCACGAAATGAGTATGAAAGAAGTGAAGGAATTCCTAAATGTTACAGCCTCCTAATTATAGATGTGGTGCGCTTCACACCAATACTTATGACTCTACAGACACGGCTTCATAGACTCCCTAGGACTCTAGAACTCTGTGCTCTGATACCAAGTTTGTCACGCCCCGAGCCTACACCTTAGGCCAGACTGGCACTCCAGAACCATTGATGGCCCCAAACAAACCCTTAGCCTGGCTTTCTTACTCAGTGGAAGACTTTAATAGAGATAAATACTTGTAAAATAGTACACTGAACTGCTCAATAAAAATCTGAGATTGTAATAAATAACATGCACTGCCAAAGTGGCAACTCAAGTCTCAACTTAACTGAAAAGGAAAAGTAAAGACTCATGAACGAACATCGACTAACTTTGTCTATGAAGCCTCTAAACTCTGAGGGATGTTGGGACAAGACCCCCGATCGTCCTAACAACTGAAATAAGCAAGAAATAAAACAAAACATAACCAAAGGGATCCTCCGTTAAGCAAGCAGACTCACTAACTGACTCTGAGTGCTCAACTAGATCAACGATGCGCTGGATGCTGATCCTGGTTACCTGTGTCTGCACCATAATAAGATACAGACCAAATGGCATCAGTACATTGAACGTACGAGTATGCGAGGGGAGTTCTAAAACAAGATACAGGCTTGAAAGGAACTGAAGAATTTACCTAGCTCAACTCAACTCAGTTGAACTGATTTCAATATAAACCAGTGCATATAAATGCAGTATAAAGAAAAGCTTTAAAACATGGTTTTTAACTAAGTGTATTTAGAAATACAATAATAAATATGTATGTATCTAAATATACAATATGAAATCTGTTTATATATGAAAATACAAATATTTCTGATGTATATAAAAATACAAAGTACTGTTGTGGGAGTTTCTCTAACTGACAACCATCACTTAAGAGCTATCGTGATGATACAATGTTTTGCCTCATGCTGCCAAGGCCGTCCTATACCTTGTCGGGGGGTATTGAACCTGAACTACTAAGTGGATCCACTAGTATATGCTAAAAAGAACTAAAAGAATCATCTAAAAAGTATGACTCTTTTCTACCCTTGATGGCTACATGGTTTATGACGGCTTGGAGTTCTCTGAACTCTCCCCATATCGGTGATCAATGCTACTCCCAAAATATGATGCTAACTCTTTATGTTTTTTAAAAAACATAACTTCTTTTTGTGGTTTGTGATAATTGCTCAAAACTTAGCTCAAAGGTTATCTTGGAAATATCAGTTTCCCTTCTTGCTTAATTGTGGAAGCATTTACTCTTCTCTGAAAACTAGCTCAAACGCACTTCGAAAATCAAAGTTTCCTTTCTTGCTCAAATGTGAAAAGCATTTAATCTTTAACTGAAAACTAGCTCAAAGGCTCCTTTGGAAATCAAAGTTTCCTTACTTGTTTAAATGTGAAAAACATTTTAAACTCTTTGGGAATACATAGTCCCCATATACTTTTGAAGAAATGAACTTCAACTTTACTCTTTACTGAACTCAAAACTCAAGTCTTAAAACAAAGTTAAATAATTTTTAAAAAACTTTTGAAAGAGTCTATGAACTTCTCTTAACTTGGCTCTTAACTTCTCTTGACTTGACTCTTAAGTTTCCTTGAATTGAATTATTGATTCAAGGATTGTGATTGGAAAGATCTCATGATGTTTAGGAGTGTTTTTAGATAGCTAAACATGAGAAAGTATCAAGAATTCACTATCTAAAAGCTGGTCCGCGACGCAGAGATGTATTTAAATTTTTGTCGCGAAAATACTTTTTGAGGCAGAACGGTCCGTGACTGCTCCGCGATGCGAGGATGAATTTTTCTGAAACTGTGTGGCAGGTCCGCGGCGCGGTCTGGGGCAGCAGATTTGCCCGACTTTTTCCTTCTTTCGTTTTCCAGTCCCAATTCACCTAAATTCGACTATTCTTCTCGACCTTTCTTTAGATTCAGATACCCAGCATATCTACCAATGAAATTAACTCAAAACAACTGTAAAACTAGACGTAAAGATCTTGAAAACGTCTCCATTCAGCCAAATTCAAGAACGAAAAAAACAAACTCAAGAACACCTTTCAAGATTCATCAACATTCAACTTTCTAGAACTAACTTCGCTGAAATAAACATGCTTGAATCATGGCTGAACGAACCCAATGCTATGAAAGACTCACATACCTCATAGGGATCACTCCTTGATGAAATCCACAAGGGATTCTTGAAGATTTTCACGATTCTTGCTCCGTCATCTCTTTTCTCTTCTTTTCTCTTCTCTCAAAACCCTAACTCAAATTCCAAAAGCATAAACTGAATTAACTCAGTTTAGACCTTAAATAATTACCAAAAATGTAATTAACTGATTGGGTGGTGGAAAGACCATAATGCCCTTCTAAAATCCGGATTGGACTTTCCTTTTTTGAACAGTCCAACTTCCTTTGGGCATATCCCACTCATACGAACTTGGAATCGAGCAAACATGGCGGCGTTGCAAAGATTGTTCCAAGAGTTTTCCTATGATATCTAGAAACACACCTAAACCATCCTGAGCTAGAAGTTATGGTCATTTGAACTTGACCAAAAACTCAAACATAACTTAACCAATTTTCCAAATGTTTGTTATTTCCAAAAATCAATCTTTCTAATTCTAGCTCTTTCTAGTTCTTTCAAGTTGCGAGATGTTACACTATGCACACCTAATTCTCATTTTAATGTTTCAGGACCCGAGAGCACCCCCAAGTCGTAACATACGTACTCGACCTCTCGGAACTCTTATACAAGCCCGTAGCATTCATCACATTAGATATGTAAAATATTGTTAAATTTAAAAACTGTTTAAAACAAAATTTATACGACTCAAAGGTCACTTTTAATAGCATCATTCAAAAGTATACAAGTCAAAGACAAAGTCTCTTAGCCATCTTAGATATAAGCCTGAAAACATACTAGGGACACAACCCTTTACATTCAAAAGAAGTCTATTAAGTCTATTACAAGAACCTTATCATAACACTAGAATAGAAAAGTCTTGCCCTCAACATATGAGGACATACCACAAAATCTTGGACGAACTTCAAATTGCAAGCTTACTGATAACGTTCAAATATACCTCTTAAAAGAAATATAAACGATCGTATGCAATATATTACCCAACTATGAGTCGGGGTCGATCCCACAGAGAATATGGAAGAATATTGTCAATAGCAAATATTTAACTGGATAGTCGTTATATAAAAAATGGGGGGATTTAAACTGAAATAAAAACAATAAAAAGATA